>JAZEWU010000004.1:8384597-8408899 GCA_036362915.1 Geotria australis | reverse complement strand
TCCTGTCGTACTACAGCGCTCAGTTCAAATGCGGCACGTGGTTCAGTCGATGGGCTGAAGCGAATCGGACGTGACGCCGGGCCTAAATTCTGCCACGCTCCCCTCCCGACGTAAGGACGTCGATCCGTGACGTAAGCACGTAACCCACAGCGCAGCGTTTGTTTATTTATTTAGATCACGCGGGGTGTGGTCACGTGACGCGCCCTCGACTCGGAAGTGCTTCAGTGGGACCTGATCGGCCGAGGGGGTTTTTACTCTGGTTACCCGCGTTACTGGCGTTACCGGGGGAACTTTACCCTCGTTACGACTTCCGCGTTACCCGCGGTAACGCCACTGGGTGCCGCGATACCCGCGCCTCTTCAAGAAAGTTGCCGGTGTGAACGGGGTAACGTTGTCTCGTCCACCACACGACCGGCGTTGTTACCCGGTTACCCCCATCCTGGTACCCACCCTGTTGCCATAGTTACACCGCCGGGTATCTGGAAGAGTTATCAGGCCACTGCTGTTATCCACTGAGACTCGCCTCTTAACCGGTTGTGCGCAAGGCCGCTGACTCGCCGTGTAACTTAATGTTCCCTTGTTCGTAGTGTCGCTCAGTTAACGCACAGGTTACCCGCTCTGATACTCAGTCACCGATGTTACCTACTTATCCGCAGTGTTATCCAGCTACCCTCGCTTATCCCAAATGTACTCTCTTGGTTACCAGCACTGTTGCCCAGTCTCCTTCTAGATTCATCTCCCACTTGTCAGGTACCCCTATAGGTTATCATGTTACCCTCTTATGTTATCATGTTATCCGTTGTTACCATATTACCAGCTGTTACAGTTACCCATTGCGGTACCATGCTACCAATGCCTTACCAGAGCACCATCTGTGTAACAAAGTTACCCTCTGTGACGAGATTAACCTGTATTACCTTGTTGGCAGATGTTACCAAGTTACCAACTGAGTTACCAGGTTATGTATAATTGTATTGTCAGATGTATTAGCAAGTTATTCTGGTTGCAAGGAGCGTTACCGAGTTACCCGTAGTGTTATCAGGCGACCCTAATGTGTGAACATCTTATCAGCTGTGTTACCAGCTTACCCCTTGTCTTACTAGGTTACCCTCTGGGTTACCCAGCGCCATGAGCTGGTGGGGGCGACGCCAGGAGCCACTGTCGGCACCGTCCGTTCTCCAGTCGCACCGACAGCTGCAGATCCAGTCTCTGCAAGCGGCGATACCTGGGTGCGGCGACACAGGCACACGGGGGAGACACGGAGGGGTATGGGAGATACACGGGAGATACGGGTGGGGGGAGGGGGCACGGAAGAATGGGGAACAGAGACGTAGGGTGCAGGATAGGTATAGTGGGGGACAAGGGGGGGCAAAGAGAAACGAGAGGGGGAGATGGGGTCTGGACGAACTAGGAAAAAAGATGTTGCTTTGGTTTTTATTGTTTATTTTTCTTTCGTTGTTGACATGCCGTCCTCTTCGCGGCCCTTGTGCAGCGCTTTGTGACCCTCGGGTGAAAGGCGCTATATAAATTGATGTTATTATTATAATACACGAAGGGGGGAAATACAAAATGCAAGACAATATTTGTACAAGATAATTGCTCTTGTGCTGCATTTTATGGGTAGCTATGTCGAGCATTTCTCCTCTCTCCACGGATGTCCGAAAGAGCAGCTGTTAAGAGCAATTCTCATGCAGGGAGCCGTAGTTGGTATTTCTATAGTAGTTCCAAATAACGTTGACGTTAAAGAGTAGGGCTATAGTTCATGCATACGTAAGTCTTAAATGACTAAAAGAGTGTTTACCAATATTACTCATTGCTTCATGGTAATTTGCACTTGGCTATTAAAATAAGTTGTATTCACAGTGACAACATGGAATTGGTAAACTACTCAAAGACCAAAACGTTACCTGGAATGCTGATCGTGCAGTGCTGGTCTGGATTTTGCAGTGATGGTTGTGTGGTTGTTCGGTTGTTGTTTAGGACGGTGGAAGTGCAGAAGGACATTGTGTATAACGTGCCAACAGTCATCGAGAACCAGACGCTCACCATCAACGTGTACGTGCATGAGATGTGTCTGTGTGTACACACCTGGACATCTCCCTTGTACACACTTGTGCATAACCACACATATGCATTTATTTGCCATGTAGCTGAATGCCTCCCTTGAAATTTGATGAATCGTCATGTTTCAAGAACATATCACTACACTTGAGAATCAGGTTTAATCACAGGCAGTTGCCTGGATTCGAACACACCACAATCCAGGCAGTTGCCTGGATTGTGGTGTGTTGTGTGTGGTAGTAGCCCTACAAAACATGTAAACATTTAAATAATCAATTCTGACATTCACGGTTGTATTGTTATACTGTAAGTTTCTAGTCTTGATTGTGTGTATATGTAGTATAGCCGATTGTAGTGTCATGGGGAATGGTGGCACAGTAGTTTGTGAACTGCACTATCAAATCAAGTCACCTGAGTTTTATTGCTAGCCACGTGTAAAATCAGTGGCAATTGATAGCAGAACCGGTCGTCAGCCTGCCCTAGACCAACTAGCCACACCAACACCGTGTGCATAGTGCCAGCCCTAGGTACTCGCTAAAAGTACAGTACTTGCCTCAGCAGCCTGTAAATTTATATGGGGGATGTTTGTGTACGTGCGTTTGCCATTAGGTTTCTTCCGCCACAGTTTCCCCAGGAGTGCCCGGTCGTGCACATCGTGCCGTACGTTCGTCACCCTTGGCTCAACGAGAAATGCCAGGTCGTCGGCTCCCCCTCCATCAACGGGGTGCGTTTATGTGGGGACATCTGGGGACATTAAGGGACAGGCAGGGGCACGCTGGGATATGCACAGACAAGGGCTCACAAGTGGGTACACGCGAAGATGCAGGGACATTCAGTGACATACAGGAATGCGTGGAGACACATGCAGACAGGGTGATTTGGGGAGAAACGCTAGTATGTATGTACACATGGAGGACTTGCGGGCCACACACGTAGACGCGCAGAGACACTTCTGGACAGGGAGATGGGACGATTCATGGGGAGACCTAAACAGAAAGATGCGCAGGCACACTGAGATGCGGGGATACACGGAGACACACACAATAATCATGGGAGAAGGTGACAGAGATACGGTGGCACATGTAGCAACATGTAGAGATATGAACACATGGAGAGGTTGCAGAGGGACATGGGTATCCATTGTGGACCAGCACAGGTACACATACGGGGCTATATGGGGAGATACCGGGACATACGTGTATACAAGGACAAGCTTTGGGAGATGCAGGGACATGGAGACACGATAGGGAGATGCAGAACTGTTGTAAGTGTGCATGATATGTGTGTGTGTGCAGTTTGTCATACAGTCTGACCTGGGTAAAGCGGTGGTCAGCGTGGTGGAGGAATTCAGGACAAATCCTCCTTGTTTTGGGTGTGAATTTCATCTCTTGCCACTCTTTGGTGCACTCGCTAATACTCAGCACATGCGCACTTGCACTCACGCACGCGTATACACAAATGCACACAAATAACAGCTTATGTTGGCAGGTATTAATTATTACAGTTGTCTTGTTTTGAATGCTAACCGTTAATTATTGATACGGCAGTATTGTTATGGTGATATCACTGTAATTAAAGTTTCTGTTATTGCCCACCCTTCTGCATTGTATGCACACATACACACGCACACACGAATGCTCACACTCAAATCCACACACATTCACGCTTACACTATAATGTACACATATGCATATGCATACAAGCAAACTGTATCTGCATGCATGCAAACACACATTTTCATGTACATGCACACGTGCTCATACATGCATATAAACATTTGCACTCATGTATACTCATATACATGAACTCACACATACATCTGCATGCACGGACACACGCAGAGCCTCTCGTGTCCCCTATCCCACTCGGCCAATAGGCTTTGCTCCACCTGCTGTGAGCTCTCACCCTGCTGTGACATCGCGCTCTGACACGACCCCATTGGGCACGGAAACAGGAACACAGGTGCGCAGGCGTGCACACGGGCATGCACACGGGCATGCACACACCTGCTCCCACACACCAACATAGAGTCACAAGTGAACATACACAGATGCACTTACTCATATGCACATACAAAGGCAAATATCACTCGTATAACTTAGATATATAGATGGTGCAAGTGCTGTTAGTGAGCGTTTATGAAGGTCAGCACAGTACATGATGGAGTGGTTTTACCAGCACTATGCATGGCTGCCATTGCGGATGTTTAAGACTGCATTGGATACTAATTTAGTGGTGAGTCGACCAAGGGAAAGCCCAGGATCGATTAAGGCTTGAGAATTAAACTCGGGTTTTTGAATTCATAGTGAAATGTGCTGACCGTTACACCACTGCCTACCATATATGTGTGTGCATATGGACATACTGCCACATGTGCACTACACTCTACACCATAGTCCACCTACAGACTGTGATTCGTACAAATATCTACTATTAATAATTGCCTGTCTATGTTTGCATTTTGTTTGTGCTGGTGTGTGCTGTGTGTTCATGTATGCAATGTTTTCTATTTCTAGAAGGGTGTTGAAAGTCCAGACATTTTTGCACAAATGACGGAGATGAGGTGAGTAGGTGGATGGGTCAGTGAGTTGTTTGTATGAGTGTCGAGTGCGTGTCGGTGTCTCAGCTTGTGGGTCTGAGCCAGTGCATCTGTGTGTCTTTGGTATGTACAAGCGAGTGTGGTAATGTGTAACGGTCAGTGTGTGACTGAGTGGGTGAGTATTATATGTAGCGGTAGCTGAGTGGTTAGCACGCTGGACTACAAACCCGGCAACCCGAGTTCGATTTCGGCTCACTGGCAACACGAGTGAACGTTCTCCGAACCGGTCCTGGGCCTCCCCTAGGTCGACTCAGCATCAAATGAGTACCTAATGCGGTGTGTAAACATTGTCACTACGGAGTCAAAGGCGGACGGGCGTGGTGCTGGCCACCCATCCCCTCGCGTGCCCTGTTATCTTTCATAGCTGCTCGCTAACGGCACTTGACCTTACAGGCTATCCGGGAAATCTTTGAGTACTCTATGTAAACAACCGGACGTACGTGCGTGCAGTGTTGCTTGTGCCAGTAGCGTAGCGTGTGTGTGAGTAGCGTGCCCTTTGCGTGCGTTTAGCGTGTCGGAGCTGCAAGCGCTAAAGGACTCTGACGAGCGACTGGCGGCGCTCGTGCTCACTCACCCGGCCGTTGTGAGGTTCGGGGAGGAGACGGTGGCACAGGCAACGAGAAACGAGGAGCTGGCACGTGGGGCGTCGCGCACGCACCGCACCGCGTGCACCGCTCTCACCCGCACACACGATATGCATATTGCGCTTTGCGCGCCACACCATACGCACACCGTGTTCCATGCACCGCTCCATACGATGCTTGCTTTACTCAATGCATGGCACACCCTTTATGCACCGCACTGCCTGCACATATCACAATATATGCACTTCACCACGCACCACACACGCTCACAACACCACCATGATAAAAGTTGTGACTTGGTAGTGGTGATGTTAATATGTATAAGAGATATATACACTGGGAGAGCAGTGGCGTATTTAACGTAACAGGGCGGTGAACCTGGTGAACTGGGTTCAATTCTCAGCCACGGCTAACATCGGCAGCAAGTGATATCAAAACCTGCCCTGGGCCGTCCATTTCAACAACGTGGTGATGTGTGGTCCAACAAACCCCATGACCAATAGGGGATGGGGAGGCCTTCACTCAGCAGTGGATTGACAAAACGACTAAATATATCGTAGGTGATGTTAGTGATGGGGTGATGGTGGTTGTAATGCTTGACGGTGGTGATGTCTATTCCAGGTGAAAACCTGTCCATGAAACCTGAGCTGGATAAAAAACTCAATGAGTTTCTGCAAAAAGTGAGTGTGGCAGGTGCATGCATTTGTGCACACATACACACATACATTTGTTCACACATAGATGTGCACAACAAAGATGAGGATTCGTGCATAGCTTACATAGGCTGTTGTAGCAAGTGCTGTTAGTGAGCACCTGTGAATGCTGGCATGAGGATGCAGCATTTACACACCGCACCAGGCATTGATTTAAGTCTCGGTCAACGTAGAGGAGGCCCAGACCCTGTTCATATAGCACCTCCACACCAAAGATCCCCCGTATAGCCTTAATATACTGTCGGGTAAAGTGCTGTTAGCGAGCACCCCCACACCACCACGCAGGGGATGTGTATGCATCCTTGCATACACATCCCCTGCGTGAAATGCGAGTGATAATGTGATATAATAAGTTTTATCAGTTGCTATTGCTTGGGGCAAGATGCCACATGAGCCGCCTTTGTCATCCTCTCCTTTATGAGGCCCCCTATGGGTTTGAGGTTCAGCAAAAATTGCTGCCTCAAGCAATAGCAACTGATAAAACAACTTATTATGACTGATGATAACCAATGAGCGTTGATGTGTGATGTTGGCCAATGGTGAGTGATGGAAAGTAACTGAGCGATGTATCTGACAGTGTGAGGAGGTGAATCGCCTCAAGTCGGCGTTTGACAAGAAGGTGGAAAAACAGCATGAGATGAACGAGGTGAGCTGGGGGTGGGGGGGCACCTCACAACATACATCCCCTGCTGACCCTGCTTGTCTCACTTGGTGGCATCCGTCCCCATGTCTCTGTTCCCTTGTCCTCGTGTTTCTGTGTTCCCATGTCCCTGCGTCCTAGCTCCTAGGCGTGAGCATACTAGAGACTCTTCTCAATGTAAGTGGCTCTGTGTCTCGTTGTTTCAACTCCTAACGCTGAGCTGTTGAGTATATTTGAGGCTCATCTCGACGTGTATCTTCATGTGTCTCAGCTCCTAGGAGTGAGCGTACTGGAGGCTCGTCTCAAAGTGGCCGCGCTCCAGGCCGAGGAAGAGTCCGAGATGTCCGCTGATCGCTTTCTGGATGGGAGCTGCAGTCTTGACGACTTCCTGCCCGCGTTCATGGAGGCGCGAACGGTGCGGTGGCAGCACCCCACGTCCTCCCTAATCCCTTCTCTTTCCCCCACATCTGTCCTTCTTACCCTTATGTCAGGGTTCAAGGTAGAAGCGTTCACGTCGCGATCCCTGTCAGGCAATACTTGGTATTGCCTGCGAATTCTACCAAACACTTCGAAGCCGAGCTGAAAGACAACGATGTCCAGAAGCTGACCATCGTGCTTCGAAGAATCGCAAAGAAGAAGAAGACCCTTGTGTCACCGCACCCCCCTCCCCCCCACGACTTCCCTTACGTATCATGTATATCCTGTGTCTGTCTGCTATGCATTCCACGTGCTTTCCGAGTCCTTGATGATGCACTCACAATTACAAGGAACTTGGCCGTGTGCAGTTGATTTTGATATCGATAGATGTTTATTATCACAGCAGAAAATGCCCAGTGAGCTTGCGAGCTCTGGGTGTGGGATTCCTGTCACAACAAGCGCTCTAACCAATACACACAACATATAAATCATGAGTATACAGTGAACTCACAGCACCTATAATCATAAAGTAAACTGTAACACAGTATTGCAAAGCATAAAAATGACCAAAAAATGTATAAGAGACAATGTGCAACAGTGTAACAGTACGATGGGAATAAATTGAAGACATTGCAATTGTAGGTAGGCAGAAATGTTAATTTGTGTTTGGATCTAAGGTGGCTCATCGAAGGTAGTGACTAGCGTCAAGCCCAAGGCATTGTTTTGGTCATATTTTTATTTTGCTTTAAGCAAGTTTCTATAGAGTACCAGGTTACCATTGAAAATTAGTATTTATTGCCCAATGGGTTTTACTTGTGCCAAAAATAAACCTAAACCTACCATTACGATGGTGGGCAAGCCCGGGTAAAGCAGTGTTGCTGGCAGTTTGAGAAACCTTTCATGGTTGATATAGCGTTCACGAGTATGTGCTTAATTACATGTGTACGCGCGCACGTGTGCGAATGCAGCTCTACCACATGAGGAAAGCAAAGGAGGAGAAACTACATCAGCTACTGTGACGACTGCTCCATTCAACACCTCACAAACCGAACTCTCTCAACAGTGTTGGGGCCCCGTCAGCCGCAATCGCAAATAGTGCGCACTACGGAGGGTGTGGCCCTCGCCACAGAAATGTGGATTTCCTACACTGGCTCGGGGCGGCCAGCGGACATGAGTGTTGCCTCATGGCTCACTTGAGCACGGAGACACTTTGACTTGTATGTTTAAAAAATCAAAATAAAATGTGCTGCCTTGGCAGATTGCGGGTTGTATATAAACAGAAGGCATCCTTTGTCCGTTTCATAGTGGGAGTGAATGAGATTGCACTCAACGACTCTGTCGGCTATCAGAATTGATATTCTTCAGTGGCAAGCAAAGAAGAAGAAGAAGTGGCAAGCCTGTAGCAAAATGACCCAGAATGTCTGAAGGGATGAACGCAGGTTTGAGCCTGTAGAATGCCTGGAATGTGTGATCACCTAGCACGAGACAGGTGTGACAGGCTGCTGCGACGCCATGTGGTTGATGAGAGCAGCAGTGCAGGAAATTGTTATACTTCTCTGCTTCCCTCCAACCCACACTTCAGCATGTTGATGTATGGGAAAATAATCCCCATGACCTGTATGGCATGAGGAGGCCTTCCACCAAGCTCTAGGTTCACATCGTTTGCAGAGCGAAAATACTCTCCATTATGACGTGTGACGTCATTGGTTTATAATGGCTACCGTCCATTTAGAATGAATCAGTTACAAGAGGATCTGGTGACTTCATGGGTTGGGATGTTAAGTAGTGAATGATTTAGAGACGTTCCTTTTTACCGAGGTGAGGTGACAATACAGATAAATTCCAGAGCTGCTTTTATACGCTGACGTCATCGTGTAAGTATTCTCAACGAGTTACGCTTTTATTTTTACGTCTTATAGTGTGAAATGTGTGACGTCTCATCGCACGAGGGTCCAGTGATCATGACCTCCACGTCAACATCTCTCCATCCATCCATTGTCAGAAAACGCTTACTCCTGTACAGGGTCACGGTGAGCCGGAACCCAGCCAGGCAGACAGAGCCCAAGGCAGGGCTATACCCATCATGGGACGCCAGTCCATCACAAGGTACCGGAGGAAATTGATAGTTAAAGCATCTCTGCTCCTGCAGAAGGGCAATTGCCCAAAACGTCGGTTATACATCTTTCTTTCAGGGGATTTTTTATATATATATATAAAAGTGTTCATTATTGTTCGTTATGCTTGTGCACCACTACCAACGCAGTGTGTTGTTTTTTAAATCTGGTAATCCCGTCTTATTCTTATTATAACTCATTCTAGCGTATCGTACAGATGACGTCTCCTTCGCAGGGTGACGTCACCTGTTGATTTTTCTATTTTAGGAACGTCACCCAAATATTATCCGCCCTGACGTCATCCCCCTTTGAGTCTCGTTTGGAGGATGTCATCACATTTTGATTTATCACAAATGGTGGCGATGACGTAATAGAACGCGGCGGTGAGGGTTTCTGTCCGCGACGTCACACCCATGGCGAGTGACGCCATGGAGTTTTTCCCGGGAAAACCCCCATTGCAACATGCGGCCGAACGTGAACGGATATATGTTTATTTTTACAGCAGAAAAAATACCCAGTGAGCTTGCAAGATCTTTATGGGACTCCTGCGACACAAAAAACATGCGAGTGCATCGCTTTGTGACCCTCGGGTGAAAGGCGCTATATAAATTGAAAATATTATTAACTCAACCAGCACAGGGAGGGAGGCGGGGTTATGTTACTTTGCGACAGCGTCGTAAAGGCGCCCGTGTACAATTCTTACCAGCGCGCTCCTATCCGCTGTACAGATTTCAAATGAATACTATCCGTGCTACAGATTTCAATCGCCCGCACCTATCCGCTTTACAAATTACAATCGCCCACTCACATCCGCTCAACGCTGTCGCGGGGCCACGTGCGTCAGATCGTGCACGGGAGCTGAGGCCGAGCGCGAACCCAGAGGACTTCAACCGCGGCACTGAGCCGGTCCGGGTGGCCGTTGTTGTGTTGTGTTATTTCAGGCCGAGTGGACCATGGAGAGCGCCATGCCGCCCTCTCCGAACTGGTTCTGCAGCGGCGCCGTGAGCGTGGGGCCCGCGGGAGGCTTGTTGGGCTTCGCGGCGCGCAGTGCGGTGGTGCTGGTAGAGACCGGGGACCAGGCGCCCGTCGTCAAGGGTGGGTATACCTGTCCAAATCATCTCCGTCTCGCGCACACGTCAAACACATGGCACCTTCATCTGTAGAGCGAGCGTGGGCGGCGCGGTGGCGCGGTGAGTGGCGCTGCCGCCTCACACCAAGAAGTACCTGGGTTCGAATCCCAGCTGGGGTGCCTTACTGTGCGGAGTTTGCATGTTCTCCCCGTGTTCGCGTGGGTTTTCGCCGGGCACTTCCAGTTTCCGCCCACAGTCCAGACAGGCTGCTGCATAGGCTAATTGACCTGCAGACTAAATTGCTCCCGGTGCCCTGTGATGGACTGGCGTACCATCATGGGTATAGCCCTGGCTTGCGCCCTGTGTCTGCCGGGATAGGCTCCGGCTCACAGGATTAAGCGGTTTCTGACAATGGATGGATGGATGTGATACTAACGTTCTTATATAGCGTATATCGTAAAGTGATTTAATCGTATTGTGAGGCCATCGTAAGGCGAGGAACCGCTTTGTTCCTTTATCCACGTGTCCCATTACGCTTGTCACCTTACGTCCCTGCGTCGCTCCCCCCCCCGTGCCTCACCTATCCCAGGCGTGCTGGAGGGCCACACGGAGCGAGTGACCGGGGTGGCGTTCTCTCCGCATGAGGCCCACGCGTGCGTGAGCAGCTCCGATGACCGCACCGTGCGGGTGTGGGACACGCGCGGCGCCGCGCGATGCACGCACGTGCTGCAGGGAGCGCACGCCGTGAGTGAACAATAGTGATGTGACAATAAAAATAGCATTTATATAGCGCCTTTCACCCGAGGGTCACAAAGCGCTGCACAAGGCTGTGGAGAGAACGACATGTCAACAACGACAGAGAACGGAAAATCAGCAACAATTTTTTGTGGCTTTTTTTGGGTTTTTTTTTTTAATCCGAGCTGTGGGGAGAACGGCATATCGGAAAATCAGCAGCCAACCCGCTGGGCCACTGCTTTGCTATGTATATATTAGTTGTGCGAGGGGGGTCAAGGTAGAAGCGTTCACGTCGCGATCCCTGTCAGGTAGTACTTGGTACTGCCTGCGAATTCTACCAAACACTTCGAGGCCGAGCTGAAAGACAACGGTGTCCAGAGGCTGACCATCGTGCTTCGAAGAATCGCAAAGAAGAAGAAGTTGTGCGAGGAAACCGGAGAACCCGGAATTATTTGCCTCCACGTGTTCGTGTGCCTTCCCATGTGTCTGAGTGTCTCTGGGTGTATTTTTGTCCCCAATTATCATTTCACTTCTCTACTTGTACTACACGTGCCTCCACGCGCCTCCGCGTGTCCCTGCGTCTCCTCACGTCTCCGCGTGTGTCTGTGCGCGCGAGCAGGCGGGCGTGACGGTCGTGCAGGTCTCCCCGCACGAGCGTGACCTCGTGGTGTCTGCCGACGAGCGCGGCGCCGTCTGCTGCTGGCGCCTCCCCGCTTCGCCCGGCGACGGCGACGCGGGGGGCCTGGGCTCGAGGGGCGCGACGGCCGCGGAGGAGGAGGCGGCGGCGGAGGAGGCAGCGCCCCCAGTAATCGTGGGAGACGCGCGCTCGCACACGCCGGCGCCGCGCCCCGTCACCTGCCTGGCGCTGTCTCCGCACCACTCGCACCTGCTAGCGCTGGGGTGGGCCGGACACGCACGCACGCACGAACGCACGCACGCACACGCGGACAGCTGTATGGACGTATATTACAGGGTGGCGTGGTGGTAACATATGCGCCTCACAGAAAGGAATGGTCTTGCCGGAGTCGGTTCGATTCCCAGACTTGGGCGCCTTTCTGTGCGGAGTTTGTGTGTTCTCCCCCCGTTCTGCGTGGGTTTCCTCCGGGTTCTCCGGTTTCCTCTCGCAACTTAAAAAAAACCACTCGTTAATTAGTTGGCCGATAACATCATAATATATAGGAAGCAGTGTGTGGAAGCATGGCGCCGGCAAACTGCCTGGCCGCCTCCTCCGCCTCTCTGCGCTTTCCTCGTGCCTCTGAGTCGTTCTCTCGTCGAATGAATACCTTTGATATTGAATGAATATGTGCGCGTTATAAATGTAAAATTATTATTATGATTGTAGTCACGTACACATACAGGCATCACAAGCTGGCACGTACACGCACTCGCACCGCACACGCGGAGAAATCCCGCACAAAGTGGTGTTGTTGACGGTTTAAACGGCCGCTATCCTGGTTATCCGGGTCGGCCGTTTCCCTTCAATGTTGGGGGTATTGTAGCAAGTTTTACAACCGGATGCGAACCTTCTTTAGCCGTAGGGGCTTTGGATCGTTACTTGTCAGGAACCTGCTCCCAGACCTGTTCACCAAGGGAGACCCTAGTAGAAGTGCTACACTCCAGACCTGTTCACCAAGGGAGACCCTAGCACGAGTGCTAGACTCCAGGTGACACAGCTCCGACGGTCATTGGCACACGCAAACCCCTCCGCCACGATAAGGTTACGATCCACGGGATGGCCACACGAAAACAGATCACACGTGCTATTCTCTTCCTCCCGCTAAACACCCCATCACCCTCTGTCTCTAACCCCACCTCTTCTCTCCCGTGCAGCTATAAGGACGGGCTGGTTCTCGTCGTGGACCTGCGGCGCCGCTTGGAGCCGCTGCTGCGTCTGCGCGGCCACGAGGACGAGGTGCACGCACTCAGCTGGTGCCCCGACCCCGAGTACGACCCTGGCGTCATCTCTGGCGTGACCCCCCAAGACCAGCCGACCCCCGGCACCGGGGATGACCCCACGGCCTCCGCCGCCGCCGCTTCCACGTGGGGGGCCCTGGCGTCGGGCAGCAAAGACCGAACCGTGCGAGTGTGGAGCCTCGCCCGGGCCAAGTGTAATGCACGCTCGCACGCACGCGCACGCACAAGACAAATGTCCCCCGTATAGCCTTAACAGGATAGAGGGTCAAGTGCTGTTAGCGAGCGCCCTATGAAGGCCGCCACGGTACACGAGGGAGTGGATGGCCAGCACCACGCCCGGCCGCCTTTGTCTCCCTGGTGGCAATGGTTACGCACAGCGCTATGTATTCATTCGAGGCTGAGTCGACATTCATAAATTCTGCGCTGGTGTTGGCCCTGAGTGGGAAACGAACTCGGGTAACCGGGTTAACCGCTGCACTACCGCTCAACACACACGCACACACGTGCACACACACATTGACATTCTCACGGACGCTGTCACACACTCACCATCGCATACACTCAAAACTTCACACAGTGGTCCCCCGTGTAGACTTGGGCTGTTGGGGTAAGCGCCTGTGAATGCTCACACAGGCTGTCTGTCTCTGTCACTCTCCCCCCTATGTTCCTGCTGCCTCCCCCAGGCTCCCTGACTCTCCGTCTCCCTCCTCCGCGGCGGCGCGGGCCGGAGGTGGACTCGGGCCCCCGTGAGCGGCTCTGGATCTCGATCTGCTGGAGCCACAGCCGCCCCCTTCACCTCGTCTCCAGTTCCTACGGGTATAACTCCTCCTTCACTCAGCTCCTCTTCCACCCAGCTCCTCCTCCTCCTCCTGCCTGAGGGCTTTCTTACCCTCGTTCTGCCTCGTTAGGACCTTTCTTCACTTAAATCTTCTTGCGGGTTCCCGTCTCAAATCGATCTCTCTGACACAGGTCTTCCTCCATCTCCTGCGTAATTGTTTTATTTTTGGTTGGATTAAAAAATGTTTGGTTATTTTAAATCTTGCATATATTTTAATTTTTGTCAGCAACTCGCATGTTTGTTGCGTCGCAGGAATCCCGTAAAGAGCTTGCAAGCTCACTGGGTATGTTTTCTGCTGTAATAATAAACATCCATCCATCCTCCTTCACTTACTCACCCCTGACCTCAATCCTCACCTCCCCATCCTCCACCCCCCTCACCTATCACCCCTCACCTTCTCCCCTTCTCATCTTGTCGCCCTTCCCCTGCAGAGGGGAGCTCCTTCTGTGGGATGTGGGGGGTGCGGTGAGGAGCGGGGGTCGGCCCAAGGGGACCCCTATTGGTGGGGGGCTTGAGTCCCCCGGCCATTCCCGCGTCGTCTTCAACGTCGTCGCGTTCACAGCGCGCCGGGACGGGGGCGGCGCGCCTCACGAGGGCGGCGACGAGGACGACGGGAACGAGGGAGACGAAGATGAGGAATTCTTCATCTCCTCGTCCATGGACCGCGATGTGGGTTTCACACGTGGGGAAAGCGAGTACGAGTGTGTGCGAGGAGCAGGAGTGTAAATGATCGTGTGAGTGCGTGTACGAGAGCAGGAGTGTAAATGAGTGGGTGCTGGTGCGTGGATGGATGTTTATGTTTATTATTACAGCAGAAAAAATACCCAGTGAGCTTGCAAGCTCTTTACGGGACTACTGCGAGACACCAGGGGTGAACTCTGTCCTCATCCAATATGGCGGCGGCAATGGGCAATATGGCACCGACAAACCGCCTGGCTGCCTCCTCCGCCTCTCTGCACTTTCCTCGCACCTCTTGAGTCCTTCTCTCGTCGAATGAATATCTTCGACATTGAACGAATATGCGCCACGCGTTATAAATGCAAAATTATTATTATTATCCCGGCGCGTGCCCCTCCGCCAGCTGTGCTGCTGGCGCGCGCGGGACCTGAGCCTGCACTGGCGGCTGCCGACGCTGGGCGGCTTCGCCTACTGCATCGCGTTCCCGCCCATGGAGTCGCCCTCTGACCCCGGGGCGCTGGCGGTGGGCGCCGGCGACGGCGTGCTGCGCGTGTGGCGCACCATGTCGCCGCGCGCCGCCTACGACGTGTCGTCGCACTGGCAGGGCGTGCACGCCAAGCTCACCGCGGTGAGGGACTCGCCGCCGCCGCTCACCACACGCACCGCCACCACGCACGCACCGCACGCGGCGTCGCCACGCCGCGGCCACCCACGCTCGCGCGCAGCCGCCTCATAACACGTGTCGTAAAGTGCAATTTGACGGTGATGTGATACTAACGTCGTGCTACACCGCGCGCTATTACGCCACGCACTGCTACACCGCGCGCCGCTGTGTGGCGTTATTGCATCACGCCAGGCAACATGGCCATTGTGATGCTGTTGACGGTGGTGACGTCGGTACTGATGGTGATTTTGGTGAAATGTATGGTGATGTTGGTGGTGATGTGCACAGCTGGCGTGGCACCCCAGCAGAGAAGGCCGGCTGGCGTTCGGCACCGACGAGGGGAAAGTCGGGGTGTACGACCTCTACAACAGCAAGTGAGCTCCTCGCCTCGTCCCACGGTCCCTCCAGACCTCACCTCATCACACAGCCCCTCTAACCGCTGTTAATCCCTCGACACACCGCTACTCATCACGCCTCATCAGTCCATCATTCATCAAAACTTGTCTTACTCACTTCACCTGGGCCTGCCCTAGGTCGACTCAGCCTTAAATGAGTCCCTGGTGCGGTGTATGAACAATGCCACCGGGGGAGACAAAGGCGGTTGAGCGTGGTGTTAGCCACCCACCTCATCGTGTGTCAGGTTGGCCTTCATAGGTGCTCACTAACAAAACGTCACCGGTCTGTTAAAGGCTATATGGCCGTTTGTTGTTTATGTGTACAGGCCACCCAAGATCTCCAGCTCATACCACAAGAAGACTGTCTACTCGTTGTCATGGGGACCGCCTGTACCACTTCTACCAGAAGGTGAGTGGACTTGCTGTAGACCGCTCCCAGCGGTGTCAAGATCAGGCTCCGTGGAGGAGGCTTGTGAAGGACGCGACTAGGCAGTTGAAGGCAGTCGCCCTCAAACAGCGAAGAGTGGAGAAGCAACGCTCACAACAATGAATGGAGCGCTGGGCGGCTAAAACGTAGCACGTTGGCACAGTAGGGAGCACAGGTGGTGCATCTGCCAATCATCTCAGGCAACCCATGACATCTGGGCCTATCCCATGACCCCCTGCCAACGAGCCTTCACGTGGCCCTAAAGCGCACATTGCCTGGCACAAGTGTCGTGTTAATGTGGTAAAATGTCACAACCACCCAGTGGGGAATGATAGTTGTTGATTGTTTACCTTGATACGGTGTGAAATCATCAACACCCTCATGTGTCATGCTGGCCTTCATATGTTGTCGCTAATAGCACTTTACCCAACAGTCAGTGTGGCTACAAAGCGGGTGGGGGGCTTTGTAATATGTATGTGTGTGTGTGTGCAGGTCAGGCTGACGCATACGCGTTGTACAGCTGTGGTGGCGAGGGCTCTGTGCTGCAGCACAACCCCAGGAAGCTTGCGGACGACGCAGTCGACATCAACACTCTCATCCGCGCAGCAAACCTCACCCAGGTGCCTCCTCACTCGCACAACAACAACAACCGCAAACTCACCCAGGTGCCTCCTCAGACGTGTACAGCAACAGCTGCTATTCATCACTAGTTGGGTGGCAGGGTGGTAGAGAATCGGTAACGCCTCTGTTTGGTTCCCGACTGCCAGCATTCCGTGTGGAGTCTGTGTTCTACATGGGTACATGGGTTTCGTCCGGGTTTGCCAGTTTCCTCCCATAGCTGATATTGCAAAAAACGTGGTAGTACCCTCTTGAAAAACATTATCAAGAGTCGGTATGTCCTTCCTGGATAAGCAAGCATAATGATTATAAGTGGTGTTGGTGTCACATAGCACTTGTGCTGGGCTAGGTGCAACTTGAGGTGACGAAGTTTGGAATGCTGGTAGGTCACAGCCGTTCGCCACTAAGTGGCAGTGACGTCACCACGGTGCTTGTGCCAGGCCAGAAGCACCTTGAGGCCACCTGAAGTATCTGCACAAAGAGTACATGCACACTTACCGATACACACACGTACACACGAGTAAAATGTGTGCGGTCGCTTGTTTCAGCACAAGTTTCCTGCGCGGAGTGAGTTGTCGTGGAGGAGCGACGGCTCCCTGCTGGCTCTGGGAAATGAAGACGGGTACGGAGACGCACGGGAACTCGTGGAGATATATAAAGACAAAGGTCCCCCGCATAGCCTTACAGACTGCAGGGTTAAGTACTGTTAGCGAGCACCTGTAAATGTCAGCACAGCACACGAGGGGATGGGGGTTTGCCAAGAGCAGGAATTGAACTCGGGTCGCCAGATTCGTAGCACAACGCGCTAAACGCTGAACTACCACTCCCCCACCAAGGAGATATACAGAGACACGGGGACACAGGGGTATATCGAGATATACAGAGATAAAGATGGACACGCATGGACGCACAAGCACTAATAAGTACACACATAAACACGCGCAGACACTCAGAGATGCTTCGGATACATCGAGACACGGGGACACAATGGCCCGCACACAGTGTTATATTGAGACACGTGAGCACGAGGAAACGCAGAGAGACAGGTTTGGGTTAAGGCTATGGTGGTGATGGTGTTGGTCATGATTGCATGGACATGTTTTTATTGCTGCTGATGATGATGAGGTTAATATTATGCTGTTGACTACACTTACTGAAGCTGGTGAATGGTGCTCATAGTGATGATATTAATGACATTGCTCGTGGTGATGTTGGTGATGCCGCTGCGAGTGATGCTGTGGTGGTTCCACTGATGACGATGACGCTGGTCCCCGTGCACTCGTGTGCCCAACAGGTCGATGGAGGTCTACTCGTCTCCTCTCCTGCACCACGTCTGCACCCTCAACGCCCACCACAAGACCATCAACTGCCTGCGCTGGCTGCCCCCCTCCCACGTCCAATCACACGCCGCCAACACTGCCCAGTCACAAGGGCCCGATGCCGTCGGCCAATCAGAGGCGGTCGTTCCGAACGGCCAGGCGGCGGTGGGGCTGGCGCACAGCCAATCGGGGGCTCTGACCGGGGAGGTGGAGCCTTTCCCTGACCAATCAGGAAGGCTGGAGCCGAGCAGCCGATCACAGCTGGGTTTACTGCTAGCGTCCGGATCCAACAACGCGCAGATCTTCGTGCACGACCTGCAAGGAGTCATGGGTGGGTGCACACGGGATACGGTGACACGGAGACAGAGACACACGAAGACACAGGGACATTAACACAAATAACACCGGGTAACAGTCGTGAGGACACGATGATAGTGGCATGGGGACAGTGAAACAGGGATCATCAAATGGGGACATGGAGAGACAGGAACATGGACACAGGGATATATGAACAGGGAAACACGGCAATACGGGGTATTTTCCGCGTGCCTGGCGTGTACTCGTGCGTGTTTCTCCGTGTTTACCTGGTGTGTCGCCGCGTGCGCAGACGGCGGGGCGGTGCACACGCGCACGCTGGCCGGGCACACGGCGCGCGTCACGGCGCTGGACTGGAGCCCGCACCGCCCGGGGCTGCTCGCCTCCGCCGCCTACGATGGCACCGTGCAGGTGGCGCCCACGCTCGCCCCGCGCTCGCCCTGCGTCACACACACGTACATGCACACACACACGCACCAGGTACTCATTTGAGGCTGAGTCAACCAGGGGAGGCCCAGGACCGGTTGAGAAAATCGCTATCGGTGTTGGCCGCGAGTGAGAATCAAACTCGGGTCGCCGGATTATATAGTGCGCAGCTATGGGGATAGAGTCTGTCACTCATGCACACAGACGTTCATGCACACAGGCGGTAACGCGAACGCTCGATCGAACATCTCCCGCCGTCTCCGCACTTCTCTCATTGTCTCCCCAACGTCTCCCTCTGTCTCCCCGCGTCTCACCGCCGCTCCTCCCCACCGCACACCCCCGTCCCCCGCCAGGTGTGGCGCGCCGACACGGGGGAGTCGCTGAGTAACTACCGGGGCCACGGGGGCCGCGTGCTCAGCGTGGCGTGGTGCGCCAGCGACGCCGACGTCGTGTGGTCGGGCGGCGACGACTGCAGCGTCCAGAAGTGGCGGCCGTCGCAGCAGCCGCACAAGCAGCCGCCCCGCGGTGAGTGCCGCGGACACGCGCACGCACGCTCGCCAGGAGTTACCGACTCGGACGTTTAGTGTTTAAAAGCGTTGAAGAACAAATAAGTTGCTATTCGTAACGCGCGCGGTAATCCTTAGATGTCGAAGGTGTTCCGAGACAGAACGGTTCGGAGGCGTGAGGAAACCGCAAAGAGGCGGGGAAGGAGGAAGGCAGCCACGCAGTTAGCCAGCGCCAACGTTTGGTAGATACTGTGTCTTCTTTATTGTGATGTTATCGGCCGATTAATGTGCGGTTTTTTAGTCATCGGAGGAAATCGGTGAAGAACAAGGGGGGAAACACACGAACTCCACACAGAAAGGCGCCTGAGGCGGGAATCGAACCGCCTCCGGCAAGTCTCCTTTCCGCGAGGTGTGGGCGTTACCACTGCACCACCCTGCTGCCCGTAAGCATCTGTCCCGCTGCTTCCCCCACTCCCCCCACCAGGCAAGAAGAGCGTGGAGCTGGAGAGGAAACGGCAGTCGCAATCCAAAGGCAAAGCCAAGAAGCCCAAGAAGGCGGCCGATGCGCCGACCCAGAATGCAACGGGACCCGAGGAGGCGAGCTCTTGGCGGTCCCGTGATCAGGGCCCAGCGCGGGATTTGCAGCCGATCGGCCAGCCGCTCGCAGAGGTGGCGACCGGCGGCAAGATGCCCGGCGCGGCGCACAACGGAGGTGAGACTGGGACGGGGTGGCGGCTGCGATCCTTGCGATCGGGTGCTCGGGGGAACTTAGACGGTGTTATAGCCGGGTTCTTCCTTATATGTCATCCACAGGGACAGGGCCAAGCAGGTGGGAAGTTCAGTTCAATTCGACTTTATTGTCAATTCTGCCATATGTACAGGACATGTAGAGGATCGAAATGCCGTTTCTCTCAGACCCCGGTGTTCGCATATACATGGACTGGAACACAACAACAAGGGTTTAAAAATACTAGGTTAAAAAAACTAAAAACTGATGTTTGCTGTTCGAGCTCCGTAGCCACCCTGGTTAATACTGCGGTGTATTAACCACGAACAATACGCACCATCTACCGTACGATAAAGATCCCTTGATGTCATTCAAAAAGAGTAGGCCATATTTTACTGGCGGTCATGGTCCAACCTCGGAGAAATGTTTTAAATAACACTGTAAATAACTCAGTTGGGAGACATTTCACAAATCCCACCTCTTGCTAAACTTAGCAGGACACCTCCATAAAAAGATGAGGCTTTCCTGGGTTAATAAATAACTGCTAAATGTTTATGCTGGAAAAACTGGTGAAGCAGAGTAAAAGTCCACTCACATAAAGAAGGGGATAATACTCCAGGCGTCACATGAAGACATTCAACGACGCGTTTCTGTTTCGGACACATCGCGGCCACCTCGCTGCCCAAGCGTACAAGCCTCCTACCCATCCAAGTGCTATCAAAGGCTTAAGCGTCCCAGATCGGGTAGGGATCGGGCGCATTCATGGTAAATTGACTGTAGGCAGAATAGGACTCTCGGGTGGTGAGGGTGGAACCGTGGCGAGGGTGGTTCGTGGTATGGCCTGCGCCCACACGCACCCGTGCGCTCTCCCGCAGAGCGGACCACGGCCGTCGAGGCGCCGGGAGCCGCCTCGGAGCTCAGGGAGGAGCGAGCGCCGCAACCGCAGGCGCCGCAACCGCACGCGGCGCTGGACGCGGACCGCCCGGAGAAGCGCAAGCAGGAGCTGGGTAGGAGAAGCGTGCGGATGCATGGTTGCTTTGCTGTACGTCTGTGTGCTGGTGTGTCGCAACGATCGTCGAGCCTTCAACACTTCCCGTGGCCTCAATGTGCACATAAGCTAGCACAAAACAGAGCTGAGGTGACGTCACTGCCACTGCTTGTCGAACAGTGGTGGTTGTTGCTGGTGTTGTTCTGCGGCATTGGTTGCCACCACTTGTCCCAACAGCCTAAATGCTAAACAGGAGACTAACAACGTAGAGGCAGCCAAAAGAAGGAACGCCCCTGAGATAACATCCACGGTAGAGATGGATCCATGAACTCGATAGCTGGAGATAGATGGAACGTTGCATCGTAAGACCACGAGAGATCTTGGTCGAGAAGCGGATAGCTCATGGCTGATGACGATGACGCCGATGACGTTTGCGATTGTGTGCAGATGCGCGGCGTCGCAGGAAGGCGCGCTCCCTCTTCCCGCTGTCCGTCTCGCACGACCACCGACCCCGCGAGGATCTGCAGAGCGACTGCCTCCTCCTGGCGGCACGCATACACGGTACCGCACGGACGTACCCGCGTACACAAACACGTACTGCAACAACGACGACCGCCGCTCACCAATTAGTGGCGGTGAGGTCACCACGGAGCTTGTGCCGGGCTAGGTGCAACTTCAGGTCACAGGTTGACTGAATAAAATGACTGGAAGATGCACCAACTGTGCTTCCCCGCTGTGACCACTTGCAGCGTCTCAGCCGCCCAGTGCTCCGCACGTTGTGAGCGTCACTCCTCTGTCCTACCACTGTTGTTGGAGGGTGACTGCCTCCTACTTCCCAGTAGCGTCCTTCACGAGCCTCTTCCGTAGAAACCGACGTTAACAGTGCATGTAGCAGCGTTCAGCAAGTCCAATTAATGCCACTTCCTTTTGTATCGTATCAGCCCATCTCCTGTCAAGCCCGTGCCATGCACATGTAGTGGCCTCTATTCAGCCAAACACAAGCTGCTTGAGCATGCTGTGGCTGGGCATGTGGACTACATGGTTGAGGAGCTCACTTGGTGGAGAAGCTAAGTGATGGGATTGCCCAGATCTATCGAAGACCCAGGAGTACACACACGTATGCTCAGACCCACACTCATCCGTTCCCGTGTTTATTTTCCCCCCCGGTTTCCCCCCCCGTGTTTCTGTTCCACTGCCACCCCCCCCGTCCCCCACGTGTGCCCCCTCCTCCACTCCCTGGACAGACCCCACCGGGCAGGGCGCCCCCCCGTCTGCGGGTCGCCAAGACGACGAACAGCTTCACCTGGGGCTCTACCTGGGCCGCGAGGAGGCGACGCGATGGCTGGAGGAGGAGGGTCGGTCTCCCGCACGGCCCCTACAACCGCTCACTCATGCCTCCAGGCCGATGGTTCCCGATTCTAGACCCACAACTTCTGACCCTGTTTCCAAACCCTAGTTGCACCCGACCCTTGACATTAACTCATGATTTTATGCCGGGGAATCCCAGAGAGTGCTCTACATGTGTCGTCTCAGACCTTCTGTAATCCCGTGTATGAGCAAGCGTGTGCCAACCAATGTGTACACGTGTGTCCCCATGTATGATTGCCCGTGAGTGAACATCCTCGTGTGTACACGATCGTACATACGTATGTAGCCGTGTACATATGTGTTCACGTTCCTGTGTTGGACCGTGTTAGGCTATATACACGTCGTTGGGCTTCAGCGTGTCCACGCGTGCATGTTTACCTGCGTGCGTGTGTGCGCGTTGCAGAGCGGCAGCAGCTGTCCACCGGTCACGCCGAAAGTGCGTTCCAGCTGCTGCTGTGGCGCGGAGAGGTGGCGACGGCGCTGCTGAAAGCGGCGCGCACTGGCGAGATGACTGAGAGCCTGCTCGCCCTCGCGCCCATGGGTACGCGGGCACGCAAGGGGCACACGCCGCGGAGACGTGGGGGAGACACCGGGGATGCGCGGGGAAGGCGTGTGGGAGACACTGGAGAGACACTGCAGAGACAGACGGGAGACACTATGGAGATACAGGGAAGACACAAGGCTCACACAGGGCTGACACAGGGCTGACACAGGGCTGACACAGGGCTGACACAGGGCTGACACACGGGATACTGAAACACGCAGACAGCAAGATAGATCGGTGGAACGTGGAACACAGGGGCAACGGAGGCACGTGGGGTAGACACACAGGAGACATGAGGACAAGGCGGGGCCACGCGACCCCTCGCCATATTGTGTGAAACCGTGACCCCTCGCGTGAACCCCGTGACGCAACGAGCGACATTGTTCTCGACCCTCGTGACCCATTGCTTGACTCCGTGACCCCCTCGTGTTTCCCCGCGACCCTTCGCGCGACCCCCAGCGGGCTTGCGCGTGTGGACGGCGTGCGTCGAGGCGTACGTGCAGCAGCTGCTGCGTGCGGAGCAGCCGGTGCGGGCGGCCACGTTCCTGCTTTCGCTGCACCGCATGGGCGACGCGCTCGCGCTGCTGCGCACGCACGGCCTCTACCGGTATGGACGCACTTACGCAAGGCAAGGGGTCCCCAGTACAGCCTTCGTAGACTGTGGGGACGAGTGCTGTTAGCGAGCACCGAATGAATGCCAAAACGGTACACGATGATTTTGTCTGCATGGTGGCGATGTTTACGCACCGCGTCCGTTACTCATTTGTGGCTGAGCCCACCTAGGGGAGGCCCAGCACCGGTTTAAATAATCTTCACCGGTGTTGACCGTGAGTGGGAATTGAACTCGGATCGCCGGATTCGTAGCAGAGTGCTCCAACAGCTACACGAACGCTCTCCATAGACACGTACTCACGCGCACAGATGGTAACGTGAACGCTCAATTGAACATCTTCCAGAATTGACAGTGTGCACTAACCGCCACACGGCCGCCTCTCACCCCCCCCTCATGCGCCGTTTCAGCCTTGCGAGGTGCTCGCTAATGGGGCTTGCCCCAACGGTGTGTTAAGGCTACACGGGGAATCAATGTGTTTGTGCGTGCAGGGAGGCGATTGCCCTGGCTAAGCTGCGCCTGCCGCCCTCTGACCCCGTGGTGGGGGAGCTCTACCAAGAGTGGGCGGCCGTGCTCGAAACGTCTGGCCACTACGCCGCCGCTGCCAAGTGGTACGCACGCGCGCGCGCGTGTGTGCATGTGTGGTTGCACGCATGTATGTGTGTGCTTGTGTTTGTATGTAGGTACGTATGCGTGTGATCGGCTGTGCGTGGATATGTGGTGAAGTGATCCTTCGTGCGTGTCGTCGTCTGTTTCCGTTTCCCGCGTCTTGCGTCCTTTCATCTCATCTCCCCTCCCATCGACTAATAATAATTTTACATTTATAACGCGCACATATTCATTCCATGTCGAAGATATTCGTTCGACGGGAGAAGGACCCAGAGGCGCGAACAAAGCGCAGAAAGGCAGAGGAGGCAGCCAGGCGGCTTTGCCGGCGCCATATTGCCACACGCTGCTTCCTATATATTATGATGTCATCGGCCAACTAATTAATGAGTTGCCCCGCGTCGTCCCTGTGTTGTCACAGCCAGC
>JAZEWU010000004.1:8356626-8375242 GCA_036362915.1 Geotria australis | reverse complement strand
GAGATAGGGAGGAGGAGGGAGTGTGCGGGGCGAGAGCGCTGTGCGATAGAGCAAACAGCAGACAGCATCATACACGCGTATAGGTCTGTGGTGTGCAGGGACACCGCTATAGACACAGCAAAGGACGGAGATCATTTATAGTAACGATGGGATGTGTTTTAGGGATAGATCATGTAACGATGGGCATTGTGAATTAGAGACGGCGAGAGGACAGGAGACGGGAGCAGAGAGAGCGAGCAGCGTTGTGCAGGGCAGAGAGGGCACAGACACGGGGATATATTGTAAGGGGAGAGATTAGTGGGGCGAGCGAGCGATTGTACTGAAGGCTTAGAGAGACAGACGTACGTAGGTAAGGGAGAGAGTGGGGCGCAGTGAGATGGTGCAGGAGGGGTAGGGAATCGGAATGGAGGGATAGTGTCTGGGCAGAAGAATAGATAGGATTGTGGAGGAGCGAGAGGTGCAAAGGAGGGTAAGGGAGAGAAAGCGAGAGTGTGAGACGCAGAGATTGTGTAGGAGTGTCCTGAATGTCAAGTATCGAATCATCTCTGGTGAGTGAATTGCATTTACATTAACCACACCGCAATCACAAATACACGCAGCCACTCGCTAACCCAACAACAAAGATCCCCCGTATATCCTGTAATAGACTGCGAGGCAAGGTGCTGTTAGCGAGCACCTATTAAGGCCAACGCGGCCCACGACGGGGTTTGGGTGGCCAGCACCACGCCCGACCGCCTTTGTCTCCCTAGATCCCCAGCGCTGACATTTAAGGTTCAGTCGACCTAGGGGATGGCCGGGACCGATTCAGATATTTGTCGCTTCTTCTTCTTCTTTGCGATTCTTCGAAGCACGATGGCTAGCTTCTGGACATGGTCGTCTTTCAGCTTGGCTGATGTTGGACATGAGTGGGAATCTGGCCCCTGTGTTCGTAGCGCAGGGCGCTAGCTGCTACACTACCGCTCCCCAGAGCCTAACACACACCCACGCCTCTGTTCACTTGATTCTCGACTTGTATTTATTTTAAGCATACAATAGGACAGATTCCTTGGCACATTTTAATTATCGCCGTGAGCAGGATAACGTTAATAATGAAATTCGCGAGCAAGCGAATTGTGTGTTTAATTACATTGCGCTTGAGACGCGTTCTGGATCCCGGCGAGCTGTGGGGGATGGGTTGTGACTCCGGGAACCGGTTCATTGCTGCCATCATTCGAATGAGCCCCCTGCTGTGACGAATTGCGACGATGATTTGCTGCAGCTGTTAAAGATGATGATTGTGGTGGTTGGAGTGCTGCTGATGATGGTGGTAGTGGTGATCAAGGTTTTGATGATTATTTTGGTGATGGCGTCGGGTTTGATTATTATTTTGGTGGCAATTGTAGGAGATGATTTCAGTGGTGGTCGTGATTTTGGTGGTAATGGTGGTGACGACCGTGGGTTATGATTGTGGTGTTGGTAGTGAATGTGATGATGGTGGTGGTGATGGTGGTGGTGGTGTATTTGGAATAATGACCGTATCAATCATTTTAACCAATGCAGGGAGTGGAAGTAGAGGTGGTGAGTTTTTTGTGTTGATGGTGGTAAGTTTGGTGAGTTTGGTTATAGGAGGGTCCTGTCAAGTTTTCGCAGTAGGGGGCGATATTGCCATGCGTAATCCCAATTCAGCAATTTTTAAGGTACATGATTTGAGCATGGGATGTTTTGACCAGTTACATTGCGGTGTATTTTTGTTGTTGTGGGTGGAAACAGGGGAACCCGGATGAAACCCATGGAGAGGAGAGGGAGAACATACAAACTGTACACAGAAAGCGGAACTTGAGCCCAGGTTTTTACTGCCAGGCACAACGTTCACACCACCACCCAAAGTGGTGGTAATTCTGAAGGGGGTGATGGTGGCATTGGTGGAGCGATGAATTTGATGATGAAGGTAGTGGTGGTCATGGTGCTAACGATCGTTGAGATAATTGCGTTGGTAATGACGGTTTCCTCCCACAGTCCAAAGACATGCTGCTGCATATGTTAATTGGCCTGCGGACTAAATTTTCCCGGTGCCATGTGATGGACTGGCGTCCCATCCTGGGTATAGCCCTGCCTTGCGCCCTGTGTCTGCCGGGATAGGCTCCGGCTCACCGCAACCCTGTACAGGATTAAGCGGTTTCTGATAATGGATGATGGTGAAGGTGATGGTATTGGTGATGAATGGTGGTGATAGGAGCGAATACTGTATAATAATGGTAGTGATGTTGGTCATTATGGAAATGATGGCGATGGTGGTCGTGGTATTAAAGGTGATCAAGATGATAGTGCTGACCATGGGGAGCGTTGACGATGATGATTATGATTTGCGATTGTGACTAAGTTGATACTTATGTTAATGATGTTGATATCGATGATTATAGCGATACGAATGATGATTATAGTGTGATGATGATGATGGTGAAGACGGTTCAGATGGCAGCTTTTCATGTTCATGATGGCGCTTCTGGTAATCGCGACCGAAGGTGAAGATGATGGTTAGTGATGGTCAGAGATGGTGACGAAATTAGCCATAATAATAGCATTTATAGAGCGCCTTTTACCCGAGGGTCACAAAGCGCTGATGTTCATGCTCATGTAAGTGATCATGATGCTGCTGATGTTCGTAGTTATGATGATGTGAGTGACGATGGTGATGGTGATGTTAAGCGTCACCTAGTAGACTGATAAGGTGACCGCACATTTGGCATTGCTTCTTCTTCTTTGCGATTCTTCGAAGCACGATGGCTAGCTTCTGGACATCGTTGTCTTTCAGCTTGCTGGGCTTCAATTATTGATTTCACGTGCGTGCGAACGTGCGTGTGTGTTGGGTAGGGGAGCGGTGGCCCAGTGGTTAGCGCGCTGGGCTACAAACCTGGCCACCCGAGTTTTAATCCCGCTCACGGCCAACACCCGTGACGATTTTCAGAGCCGGTCCTGGGCCTCCCCTAAGTCGACTCAGCCTCAATTGAGTACCTAGTGCAGTGTGTAAATAGTGCCACTAGGGAGACAAAGGCGGCCGGGCGTGGTGCTGGTCACCCACCGCCTCGTGTGCCGTGTTGACCTGCATAGGTGCTCGCTAACGGCACTTGCCCCTACAGCATGTTAAGGCTATACGGGGGATTTTTGTCTTTGTCTTGTGCAAATGCATCTAAAACAAATGTGTGCGTATATTTGAGTTTCGGTGTTTATGTAAGCAAGTGCAGGAGTGTGTGTTTGTGTACATATAGGTAGGTAGGTGTTCGCTAAAAGCACTTGTCCCAACAGTCTGTTAAAGGCTATCCTGGGGATCTCTGTCTTTGTGTATATGTAAGTAAGGTGTGTCGTTAGTGTGCGTGGGTGTGTGTTTAAGTAGCGTTTTGTCTGTGTGTTGTAGGGGTCTTATTGTGGTGTATATTTTTGTACGTTTTAGAGATTTAAAGGGTTCCTTGCCTGGTCATGGCCAATATCTGAACCGGTTCTGGGCTTCTAGGTTGATTTAGCCTTGAATTAGGTACCTGGCATGTTTACTGGGCACTGGGCGTATGTGGTTCCAACCACGACACCGCCTTTATGTGCCGTGCTGGCTTTTATAGGTTCTGGCCAACGGCACTTCCCCCAGCATCCCCTTAAGGCTATACGGGGTACCTTTGCCTTTATATAACGGGCCAATGCATGGGTGGTATACCCCGGCGTATCGGTTTTCTTAACAAAATTAAGTTATTTCCTCTAAGACCAAATGTAGACACATTCCAGCTCGTAATGTTGTTTTGGAGTCCTCAGCCATTAATATTATACTAGAACACAACACACAATAGCGCACTGTATTATGGTATAACGGAACGTAAAAAAAAATCTAATAATTTATATCCGTGCTCCGGAGCTTTGAGAGAGCACGCGTGCAGTGAGGGTGTGGTGGAGCAGTCGTGTAGTTGCAGGGGTTCTCAATCTTTTGCGCCTCAATGGCCCACTTGGGTCTGGTCTCCACGGACCACTAGGTGGCGCTCGCGGCCCACTGATGGGTCGCGACCCACCGGTGTACAGGGTATCTGACCAAGACTGTTGCTGAGACCCCCACCACCCGACACGGCCAAGCATATTCATTGTCGAAATCGTTTTAACTCAATAACCGTCTTTATGGCCAGGACTGACTATTATATCTCTAAATGTTGAACGGCTCTCTGCAAATAAAGAAGAACTTGTTGCAATGGGAAACTGTCATAACCATCACACTTCGAAGAATCGAATCGAATTCGATAAACGTGTTGAAGATTGCAATTGGGCGGCACGGTGGCGCTGTGAGTACCGCTGCCGCCTCACAGCAAGCCCCTGGGTTCGATTCCTTGCTGGGATGCCTTTCTTATGTGGGTTTTCCCCGGATACTCCGATTTTCTCCCATAGTCCAAAGACACACTGCTGCTGCCTAGGTTAAGTGGCCTCCTGACTAAATCACTACCGGGTGCCCTGAGATGCACTAGCGTTCCATCCTGGGTGTGTTCCTGCCTTGCGCCCTGAGTCTGCCGGGATAGGCTCCGACCTCCCGCAACCCTGTACAGGATGAAGCGAGTACCGACAGTGAACGTTGTAGTAGTTTCAGCTCTCCGTGAGTACACAGCCGCACTTGGTGTACGGCTCGTGGCGTTTCCTGCACACTCAGGACCGACGAGACCCCAGTAAACATGCCAACGTTCTGCTAACGTGCTGCCAACGTTGACTGAACGTTGGCATCTGGTTCGAATGGTTGGGCCAACGTTGATACGTTCCGTGTCAACTGGGGCAGCGTGTCTGTTCTCTTCCAAGTCTTGAGCTTTGGGAGCGCGGTTAGAAATGTGGTAATAAGGTACAACCTACAACCTAGTGATGTAGGTTTTCACCGCTCGATGTGGATGAGAATTTCTCTGCATAGCTCTGTTTTCGGGATAGACGTGTCGCCGAGTGTTCCTACTCCTTCTATCCCCGTTGTACTGTATACCGGACATGTTATATCCGCCCGTCACGTTATTTTGAGAACAAACTATGTAATATTGGGACTGTCGGTATGAGGGGCCTTACTGCTGAACGCAATTTCCCCTTACGGATAACATCAATGTGCTTGTTATCTGAATCAGTCCTCGGCCTTTATAGCTCACCCCTCGCCTTATGGTCGACTTCGCCTTAAATAAAACCTGTACCTGGTTTGCTCTATAAACATCAGCTCTGGGTAGGGCCCAACACCATCACCCACCGGTGTACCGTGCCGGCCTTAATAGGTTCCCGCAAACAGCACTGTCTCCCATCAGCTTGCTCAGGCTACCCGGGGTATCTTCATATGCATCACCGCGTTTAACGTTCTAATAGAGCGGTGACTCTGCTGTGACTGTTTAGGACTCTCTGGAGCGCACTTAGTGCACACACGCACGCACTCCATCTCCAGCCGCCAGCGCCGGCCTCCCGGCCGCGGCACCTCCCTACCGCGCGTAGCCTCCCGCTCGCCCACACCCACAGCTCTCCGTGTATTGTAGGCATGCACCGATGTCTCCGATAACCATCCATTCATTTTCAGAAACCGCTTAATCCTGTACAGGGTCGCTGTGAGCCGGAGCCTATCCCGGCAGACACAGGGCGCAGGGCAGGAGGGGATACCGAGGATAGGACGCCAGTCCATCGCAGGCCACCTGGGGCAATTTACTCAGTAGGCCAATTAACCTGGCAGCATGTCTTTGGACGGTGGGATGAAACCGGAGTGCCCGGCGAAAACCCACGCGGACACGGGGAGAACATGCAGCGCTACCCACTATGCCACCGTGTCTGCGATAGCATCCCATCTATTCTGGAATCCCCCTAATAATTAACCGCTTAATCCTGTACAGGAGAACCCGGAGGAAACCCACGCAGAACACACAAACTCCACACAGAAAGGCGCCCGAGGGCGGGTTCGAACCGCCTCGGGCAGGACCTTCGTTCTGTGAGGCGCAGGTGTTAGCGCTGCGCCACCCTGCCGCCAACTGTCCGCTACGTTGCTATCTGCTGCAGCACTCTCATCGATCTCCAACATCTTATTTAACCATACGCTCATACAAGGGCTGTCCAGAAATAACTGACACATATCTTTTCACATTACGTATAAATGTGTCAGCTATTTCTGGCCCACCCTGTGTATCTTCATGCAGGATGCCACTCAGCGTTACAATCTAGCTTCTCCATTGAATGCGCTGGCCGTGGTGTATTTACCTCCAATCGTGTATTCTACAGCATGTCTTGATTGCCTATAAGAATTGCTCTCAAGTGATGCTCTTTCAGGATAGCCGTGTCGATGCGACGATGCCTCTAAGCCGTCTAAGGTGAGGGGCGAAACATCACAAACGAAAGAGGAGACATGCTCGACGTGGCTATCTGGAAAGAGCAGCCCCTGAGGGCAATGCTCATACATCGAGCCGTGGAAACCTGCATCAATACATTGATCGCCCATGTCAGCTCTTCCACAACCTGCAACGCTGTCTCATATATCATGCCTCTGTCTTCTTTGATATATTTCTTCTTAGTCTGCAAAATCTTTACAGATCTTATGACATCTCACTATCTCGTATAGCATCTTCCACGTTATCCACCTCTCTTCCTGTACGGGTCACACGCCTACACATTGCGCCAACATTGTGTTGTCTAACGTGTGTGCTGATAGATCTCGGCTTGGCCCAAATCGTGGCGTAGGGAAGGAAGTCACGCCAGCAGCCCGTGCAGCAAAATTGTTGCGGAGAATTTGGCCCTGGGCCCAAGAAAATGACAGGCCACTCGAGCTGACTATAAACAAATATGGAAACGTGGCGCCAGGGGGACGATTCGAGTTCGTCCTTGAGTTTGTGGCTCATGGGCACACACTAACGGTCTCTCTGTGTCTCTGTGTCTTGTCTCAGACTGTGTGTCCAGTGGGAGAGACAAAGAGGGACTGCGAGGGACAACTTTGATCGGAATTGCTGTGCTTGTAGGTCCCACCTCTCTCACGGTCCCCTGAAGGCATCTGTGCAGACAACCCCCACATTCTTCAACAGCTCACTTCTCAAGGATCCACTGCTTCAGGTCTCAATGCTTAAAGACACAGTTCTTCAATACCTCAAGGCTTTAGTCTTCAATCCCTCAAGATCCCGTTAAGTGCTCAAAGTTCTACAGAACCCGAAGTGTCCATTGTTCAAGGCCTAAATATCAAATGAAGGCTTCAAGCTTCAACTGATGAAAGTGTGAAGGTTCAACACTCCTCAAGGACCTCCATCCCTTGGGCCCCAGAGGTCCCATCGACAAGGCCTCAGTCAGTGATCGATGACCAGGCGGGCCTCTCTTTCGCACTTCGGGGCAAAAACGGACACAGCCCGAGGCACAAGGCCCAGCTGAAGACCGCAGATGAACCGACAGTCAGGGTCATTTGGCAGTATTAGTAATTATTCAGTTTATTACAGTGTTATTGGCAATATTAGTATACATAAAATATGTATGTTTGAGTTTCGATTCTATTTTGTATGCTTGTAAATTTACAAAATAGATTATTTATATTGTGAATGAGACTTTGCACACTTAATTTTTTTTTTACGATTTGAAATAACTGGTACTGAATTTTTGTATTTAAGGCTTCAAGGTCCCATTCCGCAAGAGCTTATTAGTAGGTCAAAATCCTTATCTGAATCCGGATTGTGAAGAAAACCCCAAACTGGATCAGAATCCAGATCTGAACGTTTAGATTTAGACTGGATCACCTCCACTTCTAGATTGAGACCTCAGCCGTTGCCGTTAGACTTTCTAAAACCGTGGGAGCGACGAGCACCGAGATGGACGCCGGCAAGCTATGAACGCGCGCTCGCAAACCCGCGGCGCTGCTACGAATCGAGGCGAATCGAGCGAGACAGCGGCAACAACGAACACGACGATGACGCAACTCGGGTGGACGAGGAGGTGGTGCAGGAGGAGGAAGAGGGCGACGACGCGGACGCTGGCCTCGCCGGCAATCGGACCGAGTCTCCTCCTGGCTCTCGCGCTGCCCTGCTTCCTCGTTTGCTCTGTAGCAACGGCATCGGGAACGGGAAACGCGACCGGATCGGGCGCCAGCGCCGCGCAAATGGAATCGTGGGCCGGACTCGGCGCGGGCGGAGCCGGAGCCCAGGACATCGAACAGATCCTGAAGACGCTCGCCCTCGCCGCTGCCCAAGCCGGAACTGGTTTCGGAGCCGGAACCGGGACGGGATGGGGCGGCGTTGGCTGGAGGGGTGGGCGCGGCGCCGGCGGCTGGGGCGACCCCGACGAGAGCGAGGGGGCCCTCGGGAGCGGCTGGGGGTCACGCATTCTCACGCTGACCGTGTACGAGAACGAGCCGGCCGGCACCCTCATCGGTGATGTGAGCGCCGCCTTCGGGGCTCCTGCAGCAGGTGATGACGGTGGTGATGGTGGTGGTTGAGGTTGTGGTTTGTGATGTGGACTATGCTCGGGTGAGTGGTGGGGATTGTAGCGATGGTGGTGGCGACGGTGGTGGAGATGATGTAAATGAAGGTAATAGTGGTGGTGGTGGAGATAGTGATGGAAGGGGGTGGTAAATATTGTTTTATTTATGTTGCCTGTTAACTCGGGCAAGCCTCACCGAGTCTCAAGACTTTTTCAGGAGGGCCCTGCCAAGTGTTTGCAGTCAGGGATGACAATTCATACTTATACAGTACTCCAATTTAGTAATTTGCAGGTCTATTTATAAAATTTGGAAAATTTGGACCACGATGCTGGCACGATGGTCAGCTCCAGTGACTGACGTCATGGGATCTTTACCTTCTACTGGGAAGCAGACGGCGTGCGTTTTTTCGGTTTAAACAACCGCAGTAATAATCAGAGTGGTCGCTGGATTCAAACCATAAACCTTTGTAACAAGCAGCAAACACGCTACCACTAGGCCATGTCACCGCCCATTTATATCTGAAACGCTGGCATCATTGAATCTTTGGAATTAAATATTAACACGGCTGGATTGATTTGCCAATGGCTTTTTGAGTTTTAATTTGAAAGTGCCCTGGGACGCAGTGCGTGAAGCACGTTAAACGATAGCAAATCGGTCTGGTTTGTATACGTGACATCACTCGTGCTAACATCATCCTCGTCACACAATCACATTTCTATCTTCACCTTCATAATAATCGCCATCATCACCATCAGCGCTTTGTGACCCTCGGGTGAAAGGCGCTATATAAAATGCTATTATTATTATTATATCATCATCAACATAATCGCCATCATCACTAAACCATCCCCTCTCTCCAGGCTCCGCCGCCAACGGCGACGACGGAAAACCCTCGTCTCCATTTTCCGATGACGCTGTCCGTCCCCCATCATCATCATCATCGTCATCGTCGTCAGATTCCGGCGGTGCGCCGCTCGACCCCTCGGCGCACGCGGACGGCGTGGTGCGATTCCTGGTGGTGCCGGCGGACGGCGACGGCGACGGCGGAGGAGACGTCTCGGTGGACGTGTTCACGGGCGCGCTGCGCACGGCGCGCGTTCTCGACCGTGAGACGCGCGACCGCTACCACTTCGTGGTCCTGCCCGTCGCGCCGCTCCTGTTCGCCGCTTCGTCGGCGTCGTCGTCGCTGCCGTTCGACTCGCCGGTCCGCGTCACCGTGCGCGTCCTCGACGTCAACGACAACGAGCCGAGGTTCGGATCGCGGCGCGGGGCGCGCGGCGACGCCGGCCATGGAGACGACCACGACGATGGAGACCGTGGTGGCGGTGACGACGACGGCAAGGAGGAGGAGCAAGAGGAGGTGGGCGCTGTGTGGCGTGTCGCGCGCTCGCGGACGCGTCGGTGCGATTACATTGCGGGTGCTGTTGACGGGGTTGACAGACCTTGTGCAGCGCTTTCTGACCCTTGGGTGAAAGGCGCTCTATAAATGCTATTATTTTTATTATTATAAAGCGAGAGATCAATGATGCTAATGATTAGTGTAAAGTTGGTGAAGATGAGGGTTTTTTTTTTAAAGTGATGCTGGTTCGGTGGACAGTGACATCAGTGACATTGTGCAGTTATCAGATGAGGGCAACGATACGGATGGCGTTGTAACAGTCGTCACAAAGGTGCTAACCGTTATCCAAAACCCCACTTCCTTAACCGCCTGTTCTGCCGCTGCTGCAGGTTCGTCTTGAGATCTCGGAGGGGGCCCCGGTGGGGGCGCGCTTCTCGCTTCCGCCAGCGTGGGACCCCGACGAGGGAGCTCACGGCGTGCAGGGCTACACCCTCTCCGACGACGATGACGACACCGACAACAAACCGTCGCCGGACGTCGGCTCCGCTCCGAGCCAAGACGACCGCCTGCGGGGGCAGCAGCGGCGGCGCCTGCCGTTCGCGCTCGAGTGGGACACCTCGGCCGAGCGCCTGGAGCTGGTGGTTGTGTCGCCGCTGGATCGCGAAGCCCGCCCGGGCGGCTACCGTCTGCGGGCGCGCGCCCACGACGGAGGGGCGCCGGCGCGCGTGTCGCGGCCCGGCCTGGCCGTGCGCGTCGCCCTCGGCGACGAGAACGACCAGGCGCCCGCGTTCTCGCGCCGCCGCTACGGCGCCGGCGTGCGGGAGGACGCGGGGCTCGGCACCAGCGTGGCGCGCGTGCGGGCGAGCGACGGAGACCAGGGCGTCAACGCGCGGGTGGGTGCGGGGAGGACGGGCTCCTAGGGGGTGGATGGGAGAGCAGAGGGCTGTGCGCGTGTACGCGTCACGCGTGTGCGCCGGTAACGTTGTATATATCGTCTGCGTGTCTACCGCTTGGCAACCGCCGACCGGTGGAGAGAGTGTTTGTATGTTTGTGTGTTCGCACTAAAGGTACCAAGTTTCAATGCTTTAGAAGTGTAAATGTTATCTACACAACGCTAAGGCTTTCATGTCTTTACTTTCCACTTATTGCTTACTCTTGTGAAACGTTAACAGAATTTTAATTTTACATTCCCACTTTTGCGCTGATACCATCAACCATCTTAAGCACTATTCCGCCGTTATCCTAACGTCGGAAGAACGTGTTACACACTTGGAACAAAATCGGTCCGTGGGAGGGAAACGCTACTTAGTCATTTACAATCACTACCAAAGCTGCCACCTCTCGCTCAGTTCAACCCTTCTCCATACTCCAATATTCACCCTCCTCCCACACCCTGTCGTCCTACCTCCCATCTCCCACCGCTCACTCTCCTTCCCCCACCCTGGCCCGCCTCGCCGCAGGTTCGCTACGAGCTGGACCGTCGCCTCGGCGACCCCGGGGGGTTTTTCTCGGTGGACCCGCGCTCCGGCGTCGTGCGCCTGCGCCGCCGCCTCGACTTCGAGACCCAGCGGCGGCACGAGCTGGTGGTGGTGGCGCGCGACGGGGGAGCGCCACCCCTGAGCGCCGCCGCCTTCCTGTCTGTGCGCGTCGTCGACGTCAACGAGCACCCCCCCCTCATCAGCGCCATCTTCTTCGGTCGCCGTGGCGACGATGACGATGGCGGCGGCGATGGTGGTGATGCGGCCGGGGAGGGCGATGGTGATAATGGTGAGATGATGGGGGAGGGTGGGCTTTTGAAAACTTTGTGATTGTGTCTTTTAAGTGCGATTATTGGCGGCAGGGCTGAGACTATCAACTTTAAATCATCGGTGGGTGCCGGAGACCCGATTTGAACCCAGGTTCTCAGTGGTTCTGGATTATTACCATCCTCAGGAGAACCATCATGAAAAAGATCACGATGATGATGACATTTTAGCGGCTGCTGCTAATGGTATATTGGTTTGTGCTGCTCGTGAATCACAGTGCTTTTGGTAATTCCGATGATGATGATGCTGCTGATGTTATGTTAATGGTGTGGTACATTTCATGTTACGATACCAATGCTGCTGCCAGTATTAACAATGCTGCTGATGGTTGTGATGATCGCAATGATGCTGCAACTGATGATGATGATGATTTGATGAAATTCTGTTGCTCACCAAATGACTGCTACTGATGTCGGTTGACGACAGCGATAATGTTAACGTCCGCAATGGCGCCGATGATTATCGGTGCTATTACCTTAGCTTAACTTGTAAATATTAAACACATTTTTGTATTTTGTTTTTTATCCTAGTATTTTTAAACCCTTGTTGTGTTCCAGTCCACGTATATGCCAACACCGGGGTCTGAGAGAAACGGCATTTCGATCCTCTATAGTTCCTGTACAATCTGGCATAATTCACAATAAAATGTAATTGAATATTTTGGCGATGCTGGCAAATTCGCCACTTCTGCTGACGTTGGCCACGTTGTGACTCAACGATATTAATGATGTTGACACCATCGCCGCTGCTACTGCCGTCGTTAACGATGCTGCCGACGCCGGGGACGACGCTAACGCTGCGATGTGTGCGCCGGCAGCTTCGTCCCCGCGGGTCCTGGTCGGGGTCGTGCGCGAGGACGCGCCCCTGGGCCTCATAGTCGCCCGCGTCTCCGTTCACGACGCCGACCTACCCGACCCAACCGCCGCCCCCGGCCCCCCCTCATCTCCCGACCTCGTCGCCTGGCCCGGACCCCCGCGGAACGACGGTAACGACGACGACCGCGACGGGGAGAAGGACGAAGAGGAGGAGGATGACGGGAGCGACGAGGGCAGCCGAGCGAACGCAGGTGAGGAGTGCGTCCCGAATCACACGGAATGCGTGCAGTTTCGTCGTAGCTCAAAAGCCCGCGGTGCTTGAGTTGCTGGTGGCCAGCAGAGGACAGGTGAAGAAATTCCGTTGAGACTCTGTACTTCTGTGTTCTATATGCTGCTTGCCTTAACCAACCGGCATGGTGAAGTATGGTCAAATGACCACCTACAACGGCGTGGGTAGACCCTCATCTAGCAGTGGTTGATAAAATGGATGTTCTTGTACATCACCATTATGCTTGTGCCAGGCTCGTGATTTTGTGGAAGGCTCATTAGCTGAGAACGGTGTGCGCCACTGCCTCATTTGCCTTCAGCAGAGAGAACCTCAATTTTCCTTGGACATGAGGAAAGAGCCCCCTTTTATCATTGTAGATTGGTGGGGCAAGTACTTTTAGCGAGCACCTGTTAAGGCCGGCAAAAGTCTGAAACCCAAATGCCGTTTGCAGCAACAAAACATAAGCATGGACAGGTTACAGGCTGACATAGCGGCAACTTGAAACAAGTGAGGTGATTGGTCGCTGTGCTGGGTCGCTGTGCTGGGTGACTGTTACCTAGGAGACACTCAGGCAGCATCACGGGACGACTCCCAAGATGGCGGCGACGACTCGCAAGATGGCGTCTGGGATCCGAGCGGAGGAAATGGCGGCGGCGGAGGTGGACACCCGAGGTCAGTCTCACCTTGGCGGTCGATCGCTTAATCCTGGGATCTGTGCAACGACAATCTTTAACAAATAAGAAAAAGAATGCATATGCATGGGTTCTGTAACACACTCGGACGTGCGTTTGTCCTTGGAAGTATTCGATTAGAGATTATGTTACACGTCAAACCGCACAACAAGATGATGTCATCGGGAAGGGCAGGCGGAGGAGGGGAGGCGAGCGCGCCGAGGCTTATTTGGCAAAAAGTCCAAGGGGGAGATAAGGGCGCCCGTGCATGGTATCGGCCACCCATCCCATTCATGTGCCATGCCGCTAGCAGCACCTGCCCTAGCTGATAATGCTAAAGGGAGATTTTTGTTTTCGTGCAATGTTTGCGTACCACCGTACGTAGACATGCGGCCGTGCGTATACACAGGCGAGTGCGCGTGTATACGGTCCGCGTGCCCACGCACGCGCGTAGGTGCGAGCACGCGCGTCGGACTCAACCGCCGGCTGTTCGATCGTCCGACTCTTGCCGCTCGCCGCCCGACTCTCTTGCAGGCTGCCCACGACGCTCACGCTGTCGGGCGGCGAAGGCGTCTTCGAGCTGCTTCCCTCGGCCAGTGCCGTCGCCGCTTCCTCCTCCGACGCCGGCGCCTCCCCGTCGCCCGCCCCGCTCGGTGGCTCGGTCTCGGCGGCAGTCGCCACCGGCGGCTCGGGCGGCGTCTACCTCCTGCGCGTGAGCGGCGCGCTGGACCGCGAGGCGCGCGGGCGCTACCGGCTGACGCTGCGCGCCCGCGACGGCGCGTGGCCTCCGCTCGAGTCGACGGCCGTGCTCGACGTTCTGGTGGACGACGTCAACGACAACGATCCCGTCTTCGTTTCCTCTTCCACCTCCTCCTCGTCGTCGGACGCCGTGGCCAGCGTGCCCGAGAACGCCGCCCCGGGCACGTGGGTGGCGCGGGTGTCGGCGTCGGACGCGGACGCCGGAGAGAACGGGCGCTTGCGCTACGCCGTCGTGGCGGCGCGGGCGGCAGGAGGCGACGGCGGCGACGGCGCCGACAGAGGTGACTGCGCCGCGCTGTCGGGTTTGACGGAACCTGTGGTGTGGCCTGTAAGACGGAAGCACGGCTAGCAGGACTGTCTGCGTGGTTTGCGTTGGTGGTTCAGGGATACTGATATAGATGAGATTCGCGCCGCTTGGTGTCTTTGACATGGAGAGATGTTGAGTGGTCTGTGCGCAGTGTCAGTGAGGTAGCACGGGGTGGTAATGGGCCCTGGCAAAAACACGTGAGTCTTCTCCTCTCCGATATCCTATCCCCCCCTCTTTCTAGCCGGCTGACCCATGGACCCAAGCGCATTTGCATTGGCTGCACCCTCGATATTAACATTCAATATCATCATAATTATCATGGAAAGCACTCTAATGTACAGCGGACATTGAATATCCTATGGCATCATCATCACAGTCATCAGTCATCAACAGCTGGCCGTAATGCACTGGATTTCGTGACCCAAATCCCAAGTTTAAAATGTTTCCCCTTTGTTTTTCGCCTCGGCAGACGGCCGAGTGTGGGCGTGTGCACACGCCTCGACTTCTCCGTCATCGTCTTCATCATCGTCGGCCGTGGGGGGCTGGTTCTCAGTGGACCCAGCCACGGGGGTGCTGAGCGTGGCAGGGGCCCTGGACCACGAGCGTGCTCCCCGAGGGGTGCTCATTACCGTGACGGCGAGCGACGGGGGCGCCCAGCCCCGCGTCGCCACGGCGACCCTGCTCATCAGCATCGCCGACAGCAACGAGTGCCGCCCCGAGTTCCGTCTTCCCGGCGACCGGCAGTTGAACCTGAGCGTGGCGAGGTCGGAGGCCACGGTCGGGAAGTGCTTCGGCAAGGTGAGCATGCGGACTAATTAATAGCCCGGGCGGCAGTTTGCTTGCAATTAGCAGGGCTTAATTTCTCACTCGCTAGTTTGCAGAATGCAATCGCCAGATATTTTGCTTGATTTGATGCCAGTAACACTGATGATCTCTAATGAGGTCGAGACCACAGCTGTCAAGGGTGGTCGTCCTCTGGTGAGATGCAACCGTGCCATAAGAATGTGAAATCAACATTTGCCAATTAGAGGAGCGTGCTGATCCTTGCTTGGTTGAATAACGGAGTTCACGTATTGATGTAGGTTTTCACGGTTTGATGTATAAGAATTGCCCTCAAGAGCTGCTCCTTTGGGATAGCCGTGTCGAGCGTTCCTCCTCCCTATTGGCCCTCGTCGGCTTGTCCTTGTGCAAAGTAGTCATGATGGTTTGGCGAGGCTCGTTTTGCTGCAGTTGTCAAGTACAATCTTCCAGGTCACTGCTGGTGATGCCCATTAACAGTCAACTGATATTAATTGCAATTGTGAATGGCAGAGGTTGAGGCTACATTGGTAGTGATTATCTCTGTTGTGGTTTAGGCCGTATTAACGCAGTTGTCATACATGATGTGCCAGATCCACATGACACTAACGATTTCTAATGAAGGCAAAGCCGGCCACGCAAATGCCATCTTACTTTCCCACTGCCACTCCTGTTTAAGCAAGTCCTGTACCAAAGGGAGGAACGCAAGGTATTGTGGGGGATTTTTTTCCCCACAATGCATTGCCGGCTAGCTCGAAGCGCACACAAGCGTGAATCGTTTAGGGATTTTCTGAATTTTTTGGGAGCGGAAAAGTACGAGTGTTTTTCTTCCACCCAGATTTTTTTTTTCATCGACGTTAAAAAAAAAAAGTGTTTTCTCTCAACAAAGTCGCGGCTTTGTTGGAATTGGGAGAGAAATGCTGTTTCGCTGGCTGTGTAATTTGTTAATGTCCATTCAAACATCCGACAAAACGTTTTAAGCGAACGTGTGTAAGTTGTGTAGCGGTACACACGCGTACACACGTACATACACGCATTCATACACGTGTATGTTCACCCGCCCCCTCATATATACACGCACATATACACCCACCCAGTCTAATATATATACACACACAGCCGCCCACACCTCCTGACATGTATACACACTCACCCGCTCACTCATGTATGCACGGCGCAGACACATACACACTCACCCACTCGCATATACACAAACACACCAACCCACTCACTCACATATACACACACAAACACACCCACCCACACCAACTGACATATATTTACACACCCGCTTACTCATATATACACGACACAGACACATACGCACCCATCCATCCACAATTACGTAAAGGAATATACAACATGCATACAACTATACAGAGTGCCTTTGATAGATGCATAGAAAGACAATAATCCCCATGTAGCCTTCAACTGACTGTTGGAGCGAGTGCTGTTAGCGAGCACCGCTTAAGGCCACCACGGCACACTAGAGGGGTGGTGTTACCAGCCCCACGCCCTGCCGCCTTTGTCTCTCGAGCGCGGGTGATTACACAATTCAAAGAGGTCCTCATTTGAGGCAGTCAACTCGAGGAAGCCCACAACTGGCTCAAATATGCACCACTGTTCTTGGTTGTGAGCGGGATTTGTAGTTGCAAAGTGCGTTACCCACTGCGCCACCACTCCCAACAACAACAGACATGCACGTACACGTACACACACACCCACATAACCACACGCGCACTTCATGTAAAAGCAGATATTGTGTGTTCACAGCAGAGTGTGCGTGCACACCTGCTGTATGTGCGCATGACTGATCAGCGGAAAGGTTTTGAGTGAGACATTTTATTTCACACCAGCATAAACCAACAAGAATGTGTCCCAGGTTGGGAAACGTCATCTCAAACGCAGACCCGGTCATTAATTCTCCATCCGACCTCAAGCCAGGGAGTTAAAGGAGCCTTGTTGTCAATCTTTGAAGTCAGTTGCCTCCCTGAAAACGTTTTTTTTATTCCTCCGAGGTCTAAGGTCGACAATCAACGCCGGTGCTTTCAGACCTTCCTACGGTCATTCCGCCTGCCCACACAACCACATTCGTCAGTGTCCACTCATTCCTCTTCGAGTGGAAGCACTCGCTCGCGGTCACAAAGAAATCCCATTTAGCCTTTACAGACTGTTGGGGGGGAGGCGGCACGGTGGTGTGGCGAGTAGTGCAACCACCTCACAGCGAGAAGGCCCTGGGTTCGATTCACCGCCTGGGTGCCTTTTTCTGTGTGGAATTTGCACGTTCTCCCGGTGTCCGTGTGAGTTTTCCCAGGGTACCCTGGTTTCCTCACACCCATTCTGTGCATAGTCCTGCCTTGCGCCCAGTGTCTGGTGACATTGGTTCCCCGCGATCCTGTACAGGATTAAGCGGGTACTGATAATGACTGTGATGACTCTTGGGGCGAGTGCTGTTAGCGAGCACACTGAGTAAGGCTGCAATTGTACGTTACTAATGTTCATGTATTATTGTAGCAGGTACTCATTTAAGGCTGAGTCAACCTAGGGCAGAAGCAGGAACAGGTTCAGTTTATGAGGGAGAAAAGAGGAGCAACATCGAGTTTGAGGGAAATTGAGAGACCGGGAATTTTCTGGAGAGAAAAGAAGAGACAACGAGGTCTAGGGAGAGTGGAGAGAAGGGAGAGACACAGGAAGGTGAGAGATGTAAACCAGAGTAGCAAGAGAGAGGGAGAGACACGAGAGAGCGGAAATGAGGGACACACGGAGGTTTAGAGAGAGTTGAGAGAGGCGTGAAGGGAAAGGGGGAGAGGTGTGAGGAAAACAGACTTGGGAGAGAGACGAGGGTGGGAAAGGGAAAGACAGATGGGGTTAAAGAGAGGTGAGAGGAAAGCAGACGGGAGAGAGAGAGAGAGAGACTCCGGGAGATAGAAGAGGAGAGATGGGGAGATTGACGGCAGGAGAGTGGAGTGTGCGCGGAGAGAGAGATGACGAGATAGAGTGAAGTAAGATAAAAGACGCTGTGAGGTAAACCTTGCCACATTTTCCACAGACCAAACCTGGAGAATACTGTACGTCTCAGTCAGCTTAGGTATAGTATCTAAACCGTGCCGTTATACTGTCATGTGAAATTCAAAGCAATATCGGTACCAGATCTCGCAACACATTAATTCCCGTGACCCGAGAGCGTTTAAGAGAGTGGTTTGAGGGATATGTATTATGGGACCAGGGCGAGGGGGTGAGGGGGATGTTGAGAGGATCGGTGGGAGTGTGTGAGGGGTTAGGGTGAGAGGACAGCGTGTGAGGGGAGAGTGACAGTTTGACCGAAAGAGGATGATACAATATTGATGGGAGAATTTGAGGGGGGAGATAGTGACGGGGCGAGTGAGGAGAGTCTGGAAAGGGCCAGAGGATATTAAAGGCAGAATGTGAGGGAAGAGAGCCAGTGAGGAAAAAGTGTGA
>JAZEWU010000004.1:8293017-8341962 GCA_036362915.1 Geotria australis | reverse complement strand
GAGGCCCATACTAACACACTGTTACCCTTATGGCGCGCTCACAGCCGCAACAGTGGCCAACGGGGAGATGTGGACGGGTGCGAGGGGCGGCTGACCCTTCCACCTTCCAACTGAATTACCACAGAAACCCACGGAGAAGGGAGGGAACAGATCCGCGAGGACATGCCGTGCCGAGGTAGAGCGATGAAATCGGCTCTCGTGCGAGAGCGAGGCGGATTGGGAAATCGCTGAACCGTGTGAGATGGCGACGGCTGTGAGACCCTCGGTGCAGCAGGGAAGGGATCGTGGCCGATGCTCAAGACGACCACGATGATGATGATATCCATATTTTCCAGACAGCCAAAGTCCGTTTCGATCGATGTTGGCTGGAATATTGAGTGGTTTTTGCCAGCAAAGTAAATAAGACTGCGCAGATTTATTTATGTTTTACATGTATTGACATCACTTAAGCTGTGTTAATATTAATCCCATGATTAATGGCGTACCCTCTGTGTTTCCCAGTGTCTTTGTGTGTGTGTGTGGGTCTCCCTGTCTCTGTTTGTCTTTGTGAGTTTCTGGGTGTCTGTGGCTGTCTGTTTCTTTTGCCCTATGTCTCTTTGCATGTGTCTGTGTTTGCGTATGTGTTTTGCTATCTGTCTGCATGATGTATCTATCGCTTTATCTGTCTGATCTAAATGTTTGTGCCCGTGTTTGCCTCTGTATTTATCTGTCTTTCTTGTCTGTGCACGCACGTTTCTTTGTGTCTAGCTATATTTTTTTATGCCCACCTCTGTATTGTGTCACTGTCTCCGTCTCTTGTCTGTATTTATATACCCCCCCGCTTCTCCATTACTCTCCCCAGGGGTGAAGGTAACTTATAATTCTCACCGGTACGGTCATATCGCAAATCCCGCTTTCCCACCTCTACGGTACTCAAGCGCTTCGACCGCTTTATCACCGGTACGCCTTGCCGCACCGTACCGGCTTACTTTCCCCCCTGTGACTCCGTCTCTTCCCGCCTCTCCGTCTCTCAGGGAGGCCTCTTCTCGGAGACGCGTGTCCGCGTGACCCTGCTCGGGGACGCGGCGGCGCCGTCGCGTCCCCACGGCGGGTCCCCTTCTCCGGACGCGTCCTCTCGCCGCGGCCCCCCGGGCTCCCCGGACCCTCGCGTCACCTTCCCGAGGCCTCGGCTCTCGTTCTCGGTGCGCGAGGACGCACCCGTGGGGACGCCCGTCGGCACGGTCACCGGCACCGGCGCCCGCGCAGGTAAGCCGGCGACACGGGGCGGTATCGCTGCTCGTGGGGGGGGGGAGTGTAGTAGGAGCGGCGGGTCGTTGGTTTGTCGTGATTTCGTTGTGCGAGGGGCCCAGAGCGTGAATGCAATTAATAATAATAATAATCTACTTCTGTAACGCGCGCATTTTCTCCGGGCGCGTTGTACCCGTTGATTTGGAGGCGCGGAGCCCTGCTCAGTCGGTTTGTTGTGAGTCGGTGAAGAGGTGACTTTTTAAGAGTTTTTTGAAGGCTGTGAGGGACTGTGTTTGACGCAATAGGTGTGGCAGGCTGTTCCAGGTTGTGGGTGCCGCGACCAAGAACCGGTAGGTAGGAAGCAAAAAAAACATCTGTTTAAAAGGAAAAAATTATAATGCTAAGGGCCTGCCTTATTCTGGCCCTGTCTGAGCCCCAGTCATTTGTTATTGAACTTGAATAATAATATTATTCGTAAATGAGCTTTAGTTTGGCTGTAAGTGGGCGAAAGGATGACATTTTAAATTAATAAACATACGCACACGTACCTGCGTAGAGTCACGCACCCAGATGGGGGCAGACGGCATGCGGTGGTTGGCTGAGGTTAAGTTGGGGACAGACGGTTTGAGACGGTTGGCTGAGGTTAAGTCGTCATTAAGGAGTCAGGCCCGGCCAAGGGATCATCCCAGTCGCACACACGCTCAGCGACGCACACACCCAGACCAACATAAATACTGTACATACACGTTCGTTTATACGTACACACATTTTATTGTGTCAATCTCGCACATGGTTTACATAAATACTACACCAAACATAAATAATCTATCCTTGCACGCCAAATCTGTTGTGTGCATCGTGAACATAAACAATGATTTAAATCAACGATTGGATAGATTGTTGCTGACCCACTGTGCACACACGCCAGTTGTTACTAGTACAGCGTCTCCTGTGTCCTCGTGTCTCTGCATCCTACACCCCTGTCCCATGTTTATCTGTGCCCGTGCCTTTGTCTCCATGTCGATTTGTGTCATGTCTCTTGCCCCTTTCTACCGCCTCTTCCCATCCCCGTATTGACATCTGCCATGACCTCCGTTTTGTCCCCGCTGTTGTGAGAGACCCACGTCTCTCATCCCCCCATCCATCCAATCACCCTGTCTCCGAGTCCCTATGACCCCCTGTCTGTCCCCCTGTCCCTCTGTCCAATATTCCCGTGTCCGCCTGTCCCGTGTGCCCCTCTGTCTGTGTCCCACTATCTCTCGTTCCTGTCCGGTGTCCTCGTGCCGATACAGGCGTGCTGTATTGGGGCGCTGGTCCCTTTCTCTCCGTGCACCCGACCTCGGGGCTGCTGGTCACGGCCGCCCCTCTCGACCGGGAGTCGAACCCGCTCATCTCCGCGCACGTGCGCGCCTCCTTCCTCGGCCCCCGACTCCGCCCCGGATCGCGTCGCGGCGACGAGGGCGACGTTAACGAGGGGGAGGAGGCGGTAGCGAGCGTGAGCGTCACCGTCATCGACGTCAACGACAACGCCCCACGCTTCCCGAGCGACCGCGTGGTCGTGCGGCTCGAGTCGCCCGCTTTCGACGCTCGAGGGGCGAGGAGGTGAGCAGAGCAAAGGGTGGATGTGTGGCAGGGTTGGCAGTTGCTGTCGTCATGATACTTCTCTGTCGCGGCACCTACAACCTGGAACAGCCAACCACATCAACTACGCTAAATGAAATCCCCCACAACTTAAAATAAACTACAGAAAGAACGCCTTTTCACCAATGCGTAACAACCACTGCCTGTGATGGTGCTGATTGTCCATGGTTGTGGCGGTTTGGCAGTGACAGCACTGCAAGGTGTCGTTGAACATCATCCGTCGCAATTGCTGTGGTTCTGCTAGTGCTGTGATTGGGTGGGGGGGAGTCCTGTTTACAAGTTGTCGTTACGTTATAGTAATGGTGATCTTGTAATTGCGGTTGCGACCCAGTGGCGGCGGCGGTGGTTCAGCGGTGACGGCGGTGGTGGTGCTGGTGGCGGTGGCGCACGACGAGGACTCGGGGCCGCACGGCTCCGTGTGGTACTCGCTGCGCGGCGCCGACGGTCGCTTCCTGGTGGAGCCGCGCTCCGGGGTCGTCACCGTCGCACCGTCTGCCCTGGCTCCTGGAGCGCGGTGAGCCTGCCGCAAATATTCTGCCACTACGAATTGTGTCGATCTGACAAATCAACCGCCTGGCGGGCCAATCTTTAACACGGTCGCTCAGATCCCAGACTCCATAAATCGCACTCCTTCGCGTGCTCATCCCGTCTTGCCGACCCCGCAGATTCACGTTCGAGGTTGTGGCTCAAGACGGGGGTTCCCCGGCGCTGTCGTCCTCTCTGCACGTCACCGTGTCTGTGGAACCGGCGTCGCCGGGGGCGACCCCCGTCCTCCCCTCGCTCTTCTTCCCGACCCCCGAGATCCGCGCCTCCGTGCCGGAAGGCGCCGCGCCCGGAACGCACGTGGTGACGCTTCGCGCGTTCACGCCCTTCCCGCCGGCGCCCGCGGCCGCGTCTGGAACCCAGCCCACGACCCGGAATAGAATCGAGATCGGAACCGCGGGTGGGGTCGGGTCGGACGTCGGAGCCGGATCCGCGACCGGATCTGAAGCGGGAACCGGGTTCGATTCCGGCGGATCAGGTTCGCGACCGGAAGCTCGGGGCTCGGGCGGCAACGGCACGAGGCAGTGGGAGGTGCGCTACAGCCTCGTCGCCGCAGACGCCCCCGCCGCCATTTCGTTGTCGCTGTCGTCCTGCTTTCGGGTGGACGCCCGTACGGGGCGCGTGACGACGCGGTGCAGGCTCGACCGCGAGCGATCGCCCGCGGTCGCCCTCACGCTGACGGCGCGGCTCGTACCGCCCGTGCCCTGGTTGCCGGCGGAGGCGGCGCCCCTCTCCTCCTCCTCCTCCCCGCGTCGCCACCGCCGGCCCCACCGCGCCGGCGCAGAACCGGACGTCGTGGCGACCGCCCGCATACTCGTCTCCATCACGGACGACAATGACCACGCGCCCGTACCGTCGAGGGACGACTACTTCTTCACCGTCCTCGAGAACGACTCGGCAGGTGAGTGTGCGGCCGGCGTCTGCAGCGGGGTGGCTGGACACCCGTCATGTAGCCCTATGGAGGTGGGGTTGGTGGATCATATGGACGTCAGCTTAGCCTTTCAGGTTAATAAGTGGCCAGTAGTTGGAAACAAATTGAAAGGCTGACCTGTCTGCTTATATATTTGAGTGTTAGGTTCCCGTGCTGAAAATGGTGGTGATAACGGTGCCATGGTTAGTGCTGTTGTTGTTACCGATGGGCGGTGATGATTACGATGTATATGGTGGAAAATGTGGAGGGGGTGTTGCTGCTGATATCGGTAAATTTGTGGTGATGATGTTGGTGTTGCTGGTGGTCTAGGTGAAGACCACGACGATCACGAGGGGGGTAACATTGGGAGTCATCACAAATGATGTTGGTGATGTTTACGATATCATTGGGTGCCGTCACGGGGGGGGCGGCGAGTGAGGCGGCGATGTAGTCACAACGACGGTGGTAACCGCGCGTATTTGTGGCGTTCAAGGTAACGGCGCCGCTGGCGGGGAGCCGGGTGCCGTGGTGGGCACGGTGAGCGCGAGCGACGCCGACTCCGATCTCGGCGGCTGGATCTCGTTTGCCGTAGAACTCGTCGAGTCCCCCGCAGCCTGCGAGACGTCCCCGAGCGGAGCCCCCGTCTCCTTCCACGTCCACCCGACACGCGGTGAGGCTCCGCACCTCAGCGGTGCGGCCCGCGTACAGAGGCCTCCACATCTACGGGCAGGAGCAGAAGGGAAACGAAAACAGGCCATGGTGTTGCTCGTCGTAATCGTCATCATTAGCCGGGTTACGTATATAATACTGCGGGGGTAAAAGGCCTGTTCATGTCAGGCCCGAGCATAAGGCCCTGATCTGCAGCCTGACGGTTAAGGCCGGAGTTGGCTCAACACTGTGTCCCTACCGGGCATCCGTCTGTGCACAGGTGAGGTGGGGAGTGGTAGTGTAGTGGTGATCACCACTTTGCTATAAATCCGGCGACCCAAGTTCGATTCCCACTCAGGTGAATATTTGAATCTGTCCTGGGCCTCCCCTATGTTGACTCCGGCCGTAAATGAGTACCGGTGCAGTGTGTGAACATCAACACTGGGGAGACGAGGGTGTCCGGCCATGGTCCCGGCCACACCACCCCCTCGTGCTCATTGCAGTCCTTCATGGGCACGTGGATGGTTATAGAGGGGATATTTGTTTTTGTCGGAGAGGTGTGAGCAGTGGTCGCACTGAGCCCATATATCACCCCCTCACATCACCCCCTCGCATCCACGTGTGTGTGGGAGAGGCGTGCGTTGTGGGATTGCCGAACCAATCCATCATGCCCATCCGCCGCGCATCACACCTTCGCGTCTCCCCCTGGCGCCCATCCGTGCCTGTGTAGGAGAGGTGCGTGCGGTGGGCGCGCTGGACCGCGAGGCGTGCCCGTGGCACCGCGTCACGGTGCGGGTCTCCGACGCGGGCGCCCCCCCGCGCTCCGCACTGTGCCACGTCCACGTTGCCGTCACCGACGCCAACGACAACGCTCCCCGCTTCCTTCGCTCGCGATACCACGCGCAGGTGTGGCCCGCGCGCACCGAACCAGCGGCCACGGTGGCCCCCGAGTTCGATCCCCGTGTTTTCCCCCGTCAATCGGCCGGGCCTTATGTGTTGGGGTTGCGGCACGTGGAGCAGAAGCGGCCATTAATGGGTAGACATGTGGGGCAGGGTGAAAATGGTGAGCAGGAGATAAATCCGTTTGGAGGCTTTAATCCCGTGCGCGTTTGTACGTGTGTGCGCGTGGCAGGTGGAGACAGGAGTTCCCGCAGGCACTTTGGTGGCCACCCTAACGGCGGAGGACACTGACGAAGGACCCAATGGCACAGTCGTCTACTCACTGCCTGCCGGTGAGTGGCCGATTCCGCCAATTCCATTTTCCCCGATCACCGTTTTCAATTCCGTCGTCGGTGAAAAATTACCTTGTGCCTCCTGCCCCTTCTGTAAAGGTCAGCCATCTACCCAGATTGTCTCTCTTCATTGTTTACTTCTATTGGAATAAAAATTGCCACTAGGGAGACAAAGGCGGCCGGGCGTGGTGCTGGCCACCCCCCCACCCACCCCCCCCATCGTGTGCCGTGTCAACCTGCATAGGTGCTGGCTAACAGCACTTGACCCTCCAGTCTTCTCAGGCCATACGGGGGGATCTTTATCTTTGCCACGTGTCCGTGCTCCGAACGCGAACCCGTGTGCGCGCGCGTGCAGGCGGCTTGGGGCTGCTGCTGGTGGAGCGCGACACGGGCAGGGTGCGCACGGCGCGTGCGCTCACTCGGAGCGACCCGCGCAGCGCCGCGCTGGCGGTGCGCGCCGCCGACCTGGGCTCCCCCGCGCGGCACAGCGGGACCGTGCTGCACCTCACGGTACGGGGCGCACGCAGCGCGGAGATCCCGCTGAGCGTACTGGTGGGGCGACTGCCGTTGGTGAGCGCCGGTTAAAGCCGGCGCGGCACACTGAACCGGCATAGAGCCAGCGCCGCGCCCGGCGCGGCACACTGAACCGGCAGAGAGCCAGCGCCGCGCCCGACCACGATTGTGTCCACCATTGCTGATGTTTACACGCTGTACTCATATGTGGCTGAGTCAAGCTACGGGAGGCTCAGGACCAGTTCAGGTATAACTAGCTACTAAGCTTAGCTATGGCTTGGATTCTAGCTGAGGTGCACTGCAAAGTAGTTAGTGCACCGTACTAACCACTGTACAGTGCCGGAACTTGACAACAATACGAATACACCGTTCCGAGCAAGACCTCTCTCCGCAGTGCTTATGTTTACTCAGTTACACGTGCGCGCACACCAGTGACCTCTCTTCCCCTAACGGCCTCCTTGTTCTCTTCCTTAAGATCCTAGCGGTGGACGCCATCTCCAGACCCGTTGGTGGTGACGATGACAACGTTGACGGCAGCAGCGAAAATGCTGACGACAAGGAGGAGGATGGTCCCTCGTCCTTGATCCGCCTAGTCGTTCCCCCCGGGTCCCGCCCGGGCGCCATCATCGGCCGAGTGCCGGCCCCCTCGGCCAGCGCCGAGGCCACCACCGTGTTCCGCGTCATCGGCCCCCGACAGCGGCTTGACGGCGACGATGAGCAAGAAGGGGACGACGAGGAGACGGAGGAGGAGGATTCCCCGTTCTATGTGGACGCTGCTTCGGGCTCGGTGTTCCTGCGACGTCTCGTCGCCCCCGACGATGCCGCGTCGTCTCCGCTTCCCTTTGCGCTCGATGTGGAAACCGTGACGACGGGAGGCGGTCGCCGCGGTGACCCCGGTAAGAGGGAGGGGAGGGGATGATGAGCTGTTGACGTCATCAACATTGTCGTTGTCCTTATCAGTCATAATTTGCAGTCCTTTGCCGAATGGAGGCTGAGGTTTTGTGTGACCAAACTTGACCCAGGACTGGTTTGGATATCCCCTCACAACTAATGTTTGCCGTAAAAGGGAATTAAGCTCAGGTTACCCCTTTCATAGCGTAGCGGGCTACTCAATTATATGAACATTTGTTGATACATCTAAAGGCAGACATGGGTGGTATTTTGCGATGTTGCTGATTGAATTCAAGTGTAAGATTTTAATTTGTCTCAATTTTTCCACCGTCTGATCACATCACCATTTCCCCCCTCCACCGCCGATCGACTCGCCCGATGGCCACGTGGCTTTGCTGCCGGACCCCGTGGGGCCTCGCTGCGTGCCGCTCCGTACGCCGCAGTGGTGCGGCGAGTCCTCGTGCTCGTCACCGTCGGCCCCGGCGTCGGTGAGCGGCGTCCACCGGCACCGTCGCCGCCTCTCTCCCAACCCCCTCGCTTCCGAAGCACCGGCCCGGTGGGCTGGGTTTGGGAAGACGCCGCTCCAGGGACGCCCGTGCTGATCGCAGGACCCCCGCTCAGCCGTGGCCTCAGCTACAGCCTCGCCTACCAGGCCCCGGCAGCCGCCCCTCTCGCCGACCTCAACTACCGGCGACAACGCCGGGGTCTGTCCGTCTCGAAGGCGCCGACGCTCGGTCGTAACGAAACAGAAGCAGAAACAGAACACCTGCAAAATTTGACCGTCGGAGGCCACGCGACCGCCGTCCAACCCGTCAGGCGACGGCGAAGCTCCGGCCCGGCCTGGGCTCCGGCCGGCAGCGGCGGGAGTTCCGGTGCGGCTGCCGGTGCGGGCCCATTCACGGTGGACCCCGCCACGGGCGTGGTGCGCACGGCGGCTCCGCTGGACCGTGAGGTGGCCGAGCGGTACCTGCTGGTGGTGACCGTGGTGCCGGACGGGGGCGTCGAGGGTGCAGGGACTCCGGTCGCCGTGGCTAACGTGTACGTCGCAGACGTCAACGATGTTGCGCCCGTCTTCGTGTGGCCACCCCCTCGGGAGCCGCCAAGGTGAGCTTGCCTTATTGGCCCCTTTTTTCACGAGGCAAATTTGCAGTATCAAGCGCCAATATATTTTCACCTTATGGCCATGTATTTAAAAATAATGATATGTGGAGTTTTAACGTGGATAGGCAATATTTTGTGTTGTTGTAGTAGTTGATGACGGTGTGTTATCTTGTGCTAGTCATCAACTGAGGTGAGAACCTCTCTTGGCAGAGTGATTTTTTACAGTGATAATATAAAGCCCTTTGTCAATCCACTGCCGAATAGGGTTTCTTGACCATACTTCACTATGGCAATCAGTGTGGGTTGGTGAAGGTGTTGGCCAGGACTGGTTCAGACATCTCTTGCCGCTGTTTCTAGCTGTCACTGGAAATTTAACTCGGGTTATTGGGTTCAAAATAATTTCAGCAAGAGTGCCCTCTCCCCATGTTGAGTGTTTGGCTTGGGTGGTGCCGTCTTCTTCTTTGCGATTCTTCGAAGCACGATGGCCAGCCTCTGGACATGGTCGTCCCTCAGCTTGGTCAAGGTAGAAGCGTTCACGTCGCGATCCCTGTCAGGTAGTACTTGGTATTGCCTGCGAATTCTACCAAACACTTCGAAGCCAAGCTGAGAGGTGGTGCCGTAAAAAGCCTCGTCGTTGCTGCGTGCAGTCACGTGATCGTGTGGGAGGGAGAGCGGCCTGGTCGTGACCTCGTGACACTCAGAGGTCGTGACCCCGATGGAGGCATGGGTGGCCGTCTCCGGTTTTCCATCGCCGCTGGCAACGAGGACGGAACTTTCTTTCTGCACCCCGAAACTGGCAAGTCTCCATGACAACGCATCAGTAGCAGCAGCACAACTACCACCGTTAATATGAACATCACAACCACGACATACAACGTCAGCGCTATATGAAAACCGGTGACCAAAACCACCATCAACTTCATTGCCATGACAACCGGTATCACGGACATTAACCCAACAATGCTCTCAGTCAACATCAGCATCATTGCAAGCACTATTAGTCTCACTAATTGCCATTAATGTGTAGATGTTTACAATGATGATGGGGGAACGTATCATGAGGAATGACAACATTGATGGCAGCGATGGATGCATTAACCATGATGATAACAATTATGAGACTTCATGAATGCCAAAGTTGACGATAGTGGTGACGGCTCCTTTGGTGAAGCTGACAATGGTGACAATGTGACGTTAGTGACGACAACATTTACAGTGGCGGTGATGATGACTTCTTTAAAGATTATGGCGATGATGGTGATGACACAACATCCACAATAAGGATGACACGTGGAACGCTGACTGGAATTCACATCTCCCTTTTGGGGGCCCGTCCGGGCTGCAGGCATCCTTAGTCTGGCTCGCACCCCAGATCGCGAGACCCACGCCTCCTACCTCCTCCGTCTGACCGTCTCCGACGGTGGTGATGGTCTCCATGGTGATGGTGTCCATGGTGATGGTGTCCATGGTGATGGTGTCAATGGTGATGGTTTCCACGGTGATGGTGGTTCCCGCGGCGACGTTTCCGGCGGCGATGGTCAGAGGAGGCTGGAGACGAGCACGACCCTCACTGTCACGGTGATGGACGTTAACGACCAGGCCCCGCGCTTCCTGCCCCAGGAGGAGGTATGCATCCGATCCCCGGCTCGATCGATCACAACACCTGCATTGACAGTTCGCTGATTGTTGCCAATGGTTGCTTGAAGTTAAGACCAAACCCAAACTAAAAAAAAAAAATTTCACGTGAAAACTTTTTTCCTGTAGTTATACATTGAGTGTGTCCCAAATTGTTCGACACGAGCTTAAAACCGCTATGGGGAAAAATACATTAAAATGTAAGGTCGATCATGGTATTATTGCACACAGGTGATGTCATTGTGATGTTACTTTTTATACTGGTGACCTGACGTACGCCTAGTCCTATTATATATAGATAACGAAGTGTATAAGTTGTGTCAGACATCCGTGGGCCGGGTGACACACCCAAGGTAGACATCTACAAGATACCAACTTCTTTAATCCTCTGATTGTGTTGTTAACCGTGCGATCGTCAATTTAATCGTGTTCACCAGCGGAACCCTGGAGACTCGCGAGGGCCCCATCGCTCCGGGGACGGTGGCGATGGAGGGACGGTGACGTACGAGTGTGCCGTGGAGGAGAACGCGCCCGCCGGCACCGCGTGTGTGCGCGTGACAGCGGTGGACAACGACGAAGGTAGTGTTTGTGTGTGTGTGTACGTACCATGTGCGTGTGGGTAGCGCACTGACCTCCGAACCCAGCCACCCCAGTTCGATTCCCGGCCGTAGCTACAGCGCCTGTGTGTGTACCCGCGTGTGCGTTTGCACGGTAGGTGCCGGGGGGGAGGTGGTGTACACGCTGCTCGGCGAACTTACGGACTTCAGCATCGACGAGCGCACGGGACTCGTGTCCACGCGGAGGCCGCTCGACCGCGAGAGCCAGCAAGAGCACTTGCTCACGGGTATGCGTGTATGGCTACACGGGCACGGGTACACACTCCCTGGTACACGTCATGCACGGGTACACAAAGATGGGCACGCAATTGCGGCCCACACAATTCCGGCTCGACGTTTATATTGTCAAATAATTCTAAAGCTAGCATAAAAACGAGAGAGCTCCAAGAGTAAAGCACATAGATGAGCGTGGTTCAAGAAACCGGGTTTACCGAATTCCATACACCGGATAAGTGTGTTGCTTTAGAATCACTAGTACAAGTAAATATGTTGATTATATTGATCAGGGATGTATCGCACCTGTTTTTTCCTTTAAGAGCACGTCTAGAATGTCCTACTCCCCGCAGCGTGTTTAGCCTGTTTTGGTCAGAGCTTTGTGCTGACGTGTTGATATATTTATTTATGCAATTTTCCCGGTTCACCCTAAATTCCAACGTACTTGCGTCCAGCTTCCTCGGGTTTTACTGTACTTAGAGAGACAAATGCGGCTGGCTGTAGTGTTGACCACAGCCACTCCCTCGGGTGCCTTTCCGGCCTTCATAGGTGCTCGCTAACGGCATGTTAAGGCTATACGGAGGATCTATATCTTTGTTTAATATACGTAAAATACGTGCTTTGCACTTTGAGGCCACGTTGGTTCGAAGTGGATCTAGCCTGGTACAAGTACTGGTTATGTCACCATTCCTTCGTGGAGACTGGCAGCGGCTGTTGTTGTTGTGTTCGGTGCCTGTATATATGTGCGTGCGTGTGCGCGCGCGTGCGAGCGTGTGTACGCGAGTGCTGTCAACACGCACATTCACATTCTCGCCGCTCTTCCCGTGCCGACGCAAACAGCCGCCGTGACCTCGTGGCGGCCTTCCTGCCATTCACACGGCTTCCCTCACAACACACTCGTACACAGAGACAAAGATCCCCCGTATAGCCTTTTAACAGACTGTTAGGGCAAGTGCCGTTAGCGAGTGCCAGCATGGCACACGACGGGGTGGGCGGCCAGCACCACGCCTGGCCGCCTTTGTTTCCCACGTTGCGATGTTTACAGCCGAGTTGACCTAGGGGATACCTAGGACTGATCTCAAATGTAAGCCACCGATGTTGGCCGTGAGCAGGTATCAAACTCGGGTCTCCAAACGTAGTCGGGTTGATTGTTGATCCAAAACTCCCCAGTAGTCATTTAAGGCTGAGTTGACTTACAGGAGACCCAGGACAAAGACCCAGGACAATATTTTTCAATTCCTCGTTGCGATCCCTGCGATCCGATCCAGGTTTATTAACCCCAGTTTACCGACACAAAATTGACAACTGCTCCTAAGAGCTGCTCTTTCGGGATAGCCATGCGGAGCATTCCTGCTCTCTGGAGAGGGGAGGAACGCTTTGCGAACATCACATGAGGAACGCTTAACACGCAAAAAAAGAGCAGCTCTAACGAGCAATTCTCACAATGAGCCGTAAAAAACCTACATCAATAAATTGACCCGGTTTTCCCGACCGCTGCCCCCCCTTTCCCGACCGCAGTCCGCGCCAGCGACCGGGGGATGCCCCCGCGCTGGTCCCTCACCTCCGTCGTCGTGCGCGTCCTCGACCGGAACGACAACGTGCCGCTGTTCGCGGCGCCGCCCCACCTCGTCGCGCAGGCGCACGGCCAGCGGCACCTCGACGACGAAGACGAAGACGCCGACGCGGCTGCCGATCGTGACGAAGAGGAGGACGATGATGGAGTCGGCGGCGATGAGGTGGGGTGGCGGGCGCGCGTCAGCGAGGACAGCGCCGTGGGGACCTCTGTGATCGCGATGGTGGCGACCGACGCGGACGCCGGAGAGAACGGGATGGTGCGCTACCGTCTGGCGGGTACGGCACGCGTCGGTGTCTGCGCAAGCGCATGTATCCGACCGCGTCTCCGCGTGCCTGTGTGTTTATGAGTCCAAATAATAATAATAATTTAACATTTATAACGTGCCCATCCCCGCCTCAGACGGATCCGGGTCCTCGCACTTCTCCATCGACGCCGTGACGGGGCTGCTCGCCACGGCCGCCCGGCTCGACCGCGAGGCCTGGCCGCGCTACCGCCTCGTGGTGGAGGCCGTCGACTGCGGCGCCCAGTCTCCCGGCAACATCGGCAGCGGCGCCGCCGGCAGCAGCGGCAGCGGTGCCCCGGGCAACGCGTGCGCGGGGCTGCGCTCCACCAGCGTCGTGTTCGTCTCCGTCCTCGACGTCAACGACAACTCTCCGGCGTTCGTGTTCGCCGACGCCGGCGTCTCCCCGCCGGGCGGTTCGGCGCGATCGGGGTCTCCGCCGGCGAAGCGGCAGTGGAGCGAGGGGGCCGAGTACCGCGCCGTCGCGCACGAGGGCCTCGCGGCCGGCTCGCCGGTGCTGTGGGTCTCGGCCACCGACGCGGACTCGGGGAGACGAGGCCGGGTGCGCTACCGGCTCGCGGGGGGCACGGGCGGCGCCGCAGGGGTCACCGCCGGGGTCACCGCGCCCCCCTTCGCAATCGACCCCGAGACGGGGATCGTGTCCGTGGCCGTGCCGCGGCTTCGCGCGCCGCCCGGCAGGAGCGGCGTCGGCGGCGACGGAGGTAAAAACGACGGTGGCCGACGGTGCGGGGTGGTCAGGATTGGTGACGGCGGTGGTTCTTGTGGTTACGGAGGTTGATCCTGCAGTGGAGGTTCTGGTAGCCGTAATGGATGGTGATTCCGTTGTTGGTGATAATGGTGGCGGCGGTGGAGATGATCGAAGACGGTGAGGATTGTATCGCTAGCGATGTCACTATCCTTGATAGATAGATGTTTATTATTACAGCAGAAAAATAGCCAGTGAGTTTGCAAGCTCTTTACGGGACTGCAGCGAAAAGACTTCACCCTTTATCCTAATAATACAGGTGTTCAATAGTCCAAACATCAAATAGATACCTTTTTCAAGGCAGAAAGTTGCAATAATTGGTCAAAAAAGGCCTCCACAGTCAACAACCCCGACCCTGCTTCGCCTCTTTCCCCCGGCGGCAGACGGCTCCGTCTCCTCCACCGACGTCCCCGAGCCTCACTACCGGCTGTGGGTGGAGGCGGTGGACGGGGGGCGCCCCCCGCGCACCTCCCGCGTCTCCGCGTCGGTGGCTCTGGTGCTGGGGAGCGGGCGCGCCCCGGAGTTCCGGCACGGGCCGCTGGCGCCCGCCGTGCCCGCCAGCCGGGCGACCGTCAACGCGCTGGTGGCCACGGTGGTGGCGCGGGACGAGGACGGCGGCGCCGGCGGCGCGCTGGCGTACCGCCTGGAGGCCGGGGACCCCCGCGGATTCTTCCGCATTGACGCCAACACAGGTGGGCGCACTGAAACGCAAAAGCCAAAGCCCCCCCCCCACCGTACGGCCTTAACCTTAACAGACTGTTGGGGAACAGGTGCTGTTAGTGAGCACCTATAAAGATTGGCATGGCGCCCGACGGGGTGTGTGGCCGGCACACAATGCCCAGCCACCTTTGTTGCCTATTGGATGTTTACCCACCGCACCAAGTAAAATATGTTAAGGCTATACGGGGGATCTTTGTCTTGTGTACAGGTGCTCACTAACAGCACTTGACCCCACAATATGTTAAATTTATACGGGGGGGGATCTGTGTCTGCGTACAGGAGAGCTGCGTGTGCGCCGCCCGCTGCGCGGTTTCGTCGGAGCGGATCTGGCGGTGGCCGCGTGGGACCACGGCTCGCCGCCGCGCGCCGCGCGCACCGTCGTGTCCGTGCGAGTGGGCCCCCCCGCCGGGGGGCGCGCTCCCCCGGGGCCCCCCCTGCTCTCGTTTGTCCCCACGGCATACGAGGCCACTCTGCCCGAGCACTCGCCCAAAGGTGATCGCTGGTGCACGCGCACACGTGCGTGTATGTGCGTGTGGAAATATGTGTGGACCCAAGTGTGTGTGTGTGTTTGTTTGGCTCGGAGGAGCGACGCTCACAACGGCGAGCCGAGCGCCGGGGCGGCTAAAACTCAGCAATCTGGCACGGTGGGGAGCACAGGTGGTGCTCCAGCCAGTCATCTGTCAGGCCAGTCAATGGCACCTGGGTCTGTCCGGTGACCTATTAGCAAGCCTTTGATCTAGCCTGGCACAAGCGCTACGGTGACATTACTGCCATTTCGGTGCAATCGGTGGCTGTTGTGCGTCGTGTGATTGTGTATTGACGCGTGTGTGCTGCGCGCGTGTGCCTCTGTGTGCGCGTACCCGTTTGCAGACACGCCGGTGTGCGTGGTGGAGGCCGTGTGGTCGGACACGGTCGCGCGCTCGCTCACCTTCTCCATCCTCTACGGCAACGACGACGGCTCCTTCTCCCTTGATGCCAACACAGGTGCAGCCTCCCGCACGCACAGATACCCCCCGCACAGCCTGAACAGACCGTTCGCCCGGACGTTGTTAGCCAGCACCTGTGAATGCCAGCATGGTACACGAGGGTGTGGGTGACCTGCATCACGTCCGGCTGCCTTTTTTCTCCAGAATGGCGATGTTTACACATTGCCCCAGGTATTCGGTTGAGGCTGAGTTGGCTTAGGGGAGGCCCAGGACTGACTCAGATAATCGTCACTGATGTTGGCCATGAGCGGAAATCGAAGTTAGGTCGTTGAGTTCGCTCCATGCACACACGGACCGACACACGTGCACACACTCACACCTGCTACCTCGGTACGCCAGCCTCCACACTCATCCCGTCTCCCTCGCACGCGCTCCTAGCCACCGTTGCTCCCTGCCGGTGGTGTCGCCCCCGCGTTGGGATGACCCCGTGCCCTCTCCTCCGCCCCGGCTCCCCGCAGGACGCCTGTCGGTGCGAGACCCCGCAGCCCTGGACTTCGAGTTGAGTCCTCGTCGAGTCGTCATCGTCACTGCCCGCCTCGTCCTCCCCAACGCCACCACTCCGGGTGTCGGCAGCGGCACCGCCGCATCTACAGAGGTCATCATGGTCATTATGAACGATCGCTCAAACAGGCAAACGCGTATGCGAATTAATGAACAGTGAGATGATAAACTACTGAACAAATTGGTCGTCGACATCATGAACGAATGATTTAAAGGTGTGAATAAACATCGGACCAAAGCGAACCGTTACCTTCCGCAGGGCAAAGAGGGCGATAAGATGGCCGTCGTCGCCATCGCCGCGGTGACGGTGACGCTGCGCGACGTCAACGACAACGCGCCGCGCTTCCCGTGGCGGCGCCTGGCGGCGACCGTGCCGGAGAACGAGCCGGCGGGAACTGTGGTGACGCAGGTGAGCCGAGCTACCCCTCCTTCCCCGTCGATCGCTCCGTCTCCTCCTCCTCCTCACTGACGTCCCCCCGCTCCTCACACGAGTGCTGCCACCCTCGTCGGGGCACTGCCGTGACGCGCCACTGTTTAGGGCAACCGGTCGGACCGCGCCGAGGTTTGTGTTTTGAGTTTGCAAGGAAAATCTGAGCATAGGGGTCCATGTGCCCAAGTGTCTACTCGAGAGTACCCGTTTATGCCCACGTGTACGCGTGTACCCACGTGTAAATTTGTGTAGCCGCATATACCATTGTGTATTTATTTGTCCCTGTGTTTCGGGTGTACACCCATGTGTACGTGGGTACCTTTCACGTGTACCCATGTGTCCTTGTGTACCTCTGAGTACATGTGTATACATGTGAATACCTATATTTTGGCTGTATAGCACAGTGTAGCATATGCAACCCTGTGTACCCATATGTGTACCCATGTGCACGTGTGTATACCCAGGGATCCATGTACCCGCTTGTACCCACGTACACACGTCCGTGTGTTTGCGCGTGCGTACCCGTATGTCCTAATTCGTATACCCGTGTGTCCGCGCGCGTGTACCTATTGACATGTGTGCCCGTGTGCCCGTGTGCCCGCGTGCGCGTGCAGCTGGTGGCGTGGGACGTGGACGGGGGTGCCGGGGGGCAGCTGGAGTTCGCGCTCGCCCCGGGCTCCCTGAGCTCCGGGTTCCGGCTCGACCCCCTCAGCGGGGTCATCACCACGACTGCTCCCCTCGACCGCGAGGCCTCACCCGTCCACCAGTGAGTTGACGGGGCGACGGTGACCGGGCAACGAGTGGACACGGGCGTTAAGAAGCAACGAGAATGGCGCACGCTTGGAGTAACCCCGAGAGACAGGAGGAGGAGCACGTACGCGAGTTAGACGCATCGTATTGACTGTTGCACCGCGACCCTCAACAGGACAAGCGGTTTAGAAAATGGATGGATGGTATTGACTTTTAAGAAAAGCAAGTGGGCTTGGGCAGGACACGTGCCTAGAAGGGACGTTGGCCGGTTGGCGAGAATAATGACCGAGCGGGGCAGCCCGAGAGGATGTCGGTTGCTGTTGAGGAATGGCGATGGCTTGGGGAGACGGTGGCTCACGGTGTTGGCGTGCGTGCAGGCTGGAGGTGTGGGCCGTGGACCGCGGGAGGCCGCGCCTCACTGGCACTGCCATGGTGCGCGTCGCCGTGGACGACGTCAACGACAACGCCCCCGTCATCGCCGCCAGCCAGCACCTCGTCGTGTCTGAGAGTAGGCCGCGCGCGTGCACCACACGCACGCGTCGCTCGAGTCGCGGTGCGGTTGCGCCGCACGCACGCCACTCTGAGCCTCGCCCTCAGCATCTCAAAGACCTTGTCTCCGTCTCGGTCCCCCCAGGCGTTCCCGTCGGCACCGAGATCGGCCACGTGCTGGCGTCAGACCCCGACCTTTACCCTCGCCTCGAGTTCTCCGTCGTGAGCGGCTCCTCCTCCTCCTCGTCGTCGGCTAACGACGACGCGGACGAGGTAAACGACGCCACCGCCGTGGCGGCCTCGCTGCTCGCGGTCGAGCGCCTGGGCGGCCGCGTGACGCTCGCTAGGCCCCTCGACTTCGAGCAGCGGCGCGAGCTGGCGCTGCGCGTGCGCGTGTCGGACGGGGTCCACCACTCCGAGGCCACGATCCTCGTCACCGTCGCCGACGACAACGACAACGCGCCCAGCTTCCCGCGGCCGCTCTACGAGGTGAGCGGGCGCGGCCCGTTGAGATGGCGACACACGGGGTAGGAAGGGGGCAGGTGAGGGCATCGGATCTGGCTCTCAAAGATGGCCGAGGGGGACCTCAGAGGGAGCCTCATTATGTTTACAATTTTACGATTGTATTTACATTTTCTGCGTTCGATATGATATGTTATTAATATTATTGTTTTTCCCATGGCATTAACGTGTTCACACAGGCAGGTTCACTAGCACACTTGTGCCGCTATCTTCGGGCCCAACTCTGCTCCAGCATGCGAATGTTTGCTTGTTCCACCAGCCTCTGCAATGAAACAATATTTCTCAACACGAGGAAGCAATGGGACAGCCCTTGCTTCTCGTCGTGGCTCTGAACCAGTGGTGTAACTTTCCCTTTCCCATGGCAGAGGCTGGGTACTGTATAGGACACACAGCATTGACTCCCCATAAACTGAAACTCATTTCATCATTCGCTGACTAGCGATTGCGTTGATGGGGAGCCGAGCTTGACCAGTGTTTGAACCCGTGACCCTCGGAGTCAAGAGCTCTGGGTTAAACGCGATCGCCTTCTCAACGTCCCGTCCCCAATGCTCACCCTCCTCACTCTGCTCACCATTCTCCCACTCCTTCCGCCATTCTCTCTTGTTTACCAGGTGAGCGTGGATGAGCGCACGCCCTCGCTCGTTAGCCTCATCACGGTTGCCGCGAGTGACCGCGATGCGGGAGCCAATGGGAGGCTCTCGTACCGGCTCGTGCCGGGCAGCGGCGGCGGTGACAGCGGCGAAGGAGCATTTGGGATTCACGCGATGAATGGTACGGACCTGTGTAGAGGGAGGGAGCTATCATTTCTTGTGTACATTTTTTTAAGTTGAATTATCCAGGTTTAATCACAGTGGTAAGTGGGCGGTGGTAACACAGGTGGATAGATCGTGGCTGATGATGAGAGCTGTAGTTAGGGCTCATGCTAGGAATATAACTCCATCTGTTATTGGTGTCGGGGTTGAGGCTCCGCATAGAGCCAGCGTTGGAGATCAGTAGGACTACAGGCAACAGCCAGCGTCCGGGCTACAGCTCAAGATGGGTTCGCCAAGCCCCTCGCCGGCAGGGTCCACCTTGCAAGCAGCACCACAGCCTGCGGCGAGGCAGCGAACGGCACATCCCTGACAGTGCCTCCGCACTCCCTCCGCCCGTGCGACCCCGTGCGACCCCGTGACCCCCCCCCAGGCTCAGTGTTCCTGACGCGGCCCCCACGCGGGGGCCGCCCCCGCTGCTCGCAACACACGGTGGAGGCTCGCGATGCGGGCTCCCCGCCGCGCTCCGCGTCGGCCGCCCTCCTCGCGTGCCCGCGGGACGCCAACGCCCACGCGCCTGTCTTCTCGCGCGTCACCTACTCCGCGTCGCTGCCCGCGGCGCCGGGCCCCGGCGTGCCCGGCGCCGCGGGCGTGCCAGTGCTCACCGTCACGGCCACGGACGCCGACGCCAGCCCCCGCCACGGCCGCGTCGACTTCACGCTGGAGGCCGGAGACCCGGGCGGCCTCTTCCGGCTGGAGCCCGTCGCGTGCGAGACGTACGTCGCGGACGCGGCGACCGGCGCCGTGGCGCACCGCAGCACCGCGCGACTCGTGCTGCTGGACTCGCCGCCGCTCGGCGACGCGGAGGCGGCGGTCGCGTCGCCGGATCGGAGATTCGAGCTCGTGCTGTCGGCGACCGACCGCGGAGACCCCCCACTCAGCAGTGCGGCCGCTGTGGTGGTGACGGTGACGGGGTCGGGAGAGGGGCGACAGCGGCAGCCAACGTCAGGTTTGGAGTTCGCAGCGCCCGAGTACCGCGCGAGTCTGCCCGCCGGCGCCGTGGCCGGTGCCGAGGTCGACCGTGTCTTGGCCAAATTTCGGTACGGCGGCAGCTACGGCGATGACGGCGACGGCGCGGAGGTCGTCGGCTACCGGATCGTTGCCGGGGACCGGGACGACCTCTTCGCCGTCGATCCCCGGACCGGTGCCGTCACCTTGCGAGTGCCGCGGCTCAATCGACCGCCGGGGTCGGCGGTCACACTGGTGGTGGAAGCAGCGGTCGCCGCGGCAGCTGTGGCCACGCCGAGCCGGGCCCTCGTGCCGGTGCACGTGCGGGTTTCCGGCGGCAAAGACGGAGCTGACGAGAGAGACCTCGCGGCGTTCTTCTCCTCGGCGGCGCAGCTCAACGCCAGCGTTTCGGAGAACGAACCGGCCGGCGCCCGCATCCTCGACTTTCCTCGATTCGGCAGCCATTCCTTCGTCTACTCCGAGTCTCGCTTCAGCGGCACCGGCGTTGACGGTGGTAAATCCTCGGGGTCCGGTTCGGGAGGACGCGATAGCGGCGCCCCCGCCGTGTCGCCGGCGCCACCACAGCCGCTGCCGCCACCGTCGCCACCGTCGACGTTAGCGTCGTCCGTTTGCGAAGGGGCCGGTAGCTTTGTGGTGGAGCCGCACACGGGCACCGTTCGGACATCCCGGCCGCTCGACTACGAGGAGTGCCCGCGCTATCGCCTGTGCCTCGCCGTGGGCGCGGCGGCCGATGCCGCCGACGGTACCTCCGCCGGCATCTCACGCGGCACCGCGGTTGGTGGCAGCAGCGGTGGCGCGGGGAGCCTCGTCTCCGGTGCCGCTGCCCCCCCGCGTGCCGTCGCGGCGAAGGCCGCGCGGAGCTGGCCCGTGTGCGTGCTCGTGCTGGTGCGGGGCGCTGACGAGTTTGCGCCCCATTTCGAGGGAACGCCGTACCGCTTTGCGGTGCCGCGGGGCGCGGCGGTGGGCGACGCGGTGGGGCGGGTGAGCGCCAGCGACCGCGACGCGGGGCCCGACGGCGTGGTGCGGTACCGCCTCGCGCAGCGATCCCCGTACTTTGCCGTCGATCGCTACACGGGTGACGTCACGCTCAAGGTGGAGCCCCGGACCCAGCTCTCCTCCGCGTCCTCGTCCACCTCGTCTTCCTCGGCCGCCTTGTCGTCAGCGTTGAGAGCTTCGTCTCCATCGTCGGCCGTGCAGCCGGCGGCCCTGAAATTAAAATCTTCGGACGCCGCGTCGCCGAAATTGTCACATTCGCAACGGCCGTCAACTTCGGCCGAACGGATCCCGTCGGCCTCCTCCTCATCCTCTTCGTCGTCGTCGCCGAGCGATCTGCGCGGGGACGAGACGGCGCCGCCGCCACGCTGGCTCACGCTGCACGTGGAGGCGCGGGGGCCCCTTCGCGGGTCGCTCTCGGCCTCCACCGCCGTGCTCGTCGACGTGCGCTACACGGCGTTCGCGCTCGCGCTACCCGGCGGCGGCGGCGGCGACGCCGACGGCAGCGACACGCGCCCGGCCCCCGCCACGACCCTGACGCTGGCACTGGCGGCCTCGGCCGCGCTGGCTGCCCTGCTCCTGCTCGTGCTCGTCGCGGCCACCCTCGTGTGTTGCTTGCGGCGCAGGCGGAGGCGCCGCCGGCAGGGGGGGGCGGCCGTCGGGCGGGACGGGCCCGGCGCCGAGAAGAACCCGAAGGGCGCCGGCGGCGGGAGAGACGGAAGCGGGGGAGGCGCCGACGAGGGGATGAGGCTGAAGCCGACGCGGCTGGACGGCGAGGGGGGTGAGCGCTGCTCCGATCTCCTCCCGGCCATCGCCAGAGATGCCGAGAAGTTCCTGCCGGAGGAGAAGATTCTCGCGTGCAGGCGCGGCGACGGAGGCGGCGACAGCGACAGCGACACGGCCAGAGGTGGGGGCTCGAGGTCAAATAGCAAGGTCGAACGTCGGGGGACGAAAATGTTGAGTTTTAAAGGATCCGAGGTCAAAAGTTCGGAACAAAAGTCGGACCAAAATTCGAAAATTGACTTAATAATAATAATTTTACATTTATAACACGCACATATTAATTCAATGTCAAAGGTATTTATTTGACGAGAGAACGACTCAGACGCGCGAGGAAAGCGCAGAGAGGCGGAGGAGGCAGCCAGGCGGTTTGCCGATTTGAGCAAGCATAACATGATGTTCTTAGTCTCGTGTTGCTAAACAGAAACACGTCTGGTGGCTCTTTTTCAAGCAGTTCCCGTCAAAGCAGGTACGGATAGTGACGATGGTTTTCTTGAGGAGTGTTTTTGTTCTGTCCCGTGTGTTTGTGCCATCAGACCGGGTGCGCCGCCCGTGCGTCTATTCGATCACGGCTCCGTACCCGGACGAGGAGCCGCCGTGCTACTCTCCCGGCACCCGCGGGCCGCGTGAGGGCCTCACCGGCTCCGCTCCCACACACTCCCCGTCCAGCACTGCCACCGTCGCCACCACAGCCACCGCCGCCGGGACCTCCTGCTGCTGCTGTCGCCACGGAGACACGGGGGTCGCGAGAGGCTCCGACACTGGCGGTGGTGAGACGACCGCCGCCTCTCACGTCTTCCCCGTGTACCCCTCTTCCTCCGCGTGTCTCCCCGTGTCTCTCTGGTTCTCCCCATGTCTCTTTGTGCCAACCCGTCTCTCCCCATTCCTCTTCAAGTCTGCCTGCCTCCCCGTGTCTCCCCGTGTCTCCTAGTGGTTCCCTGTGTTTCCCCACGTTCCCGTCCGCCTTAATATTTTCTAGCAGAAACAAATATCTCGTTTTTGTTAATTGCTTACTGGTCGAAATGGCCATCATGCATGATATGAGGGAACGCTCGGAGCGAGCAGTGCATCAATCCCGTGCTGGAGAATGGGATCTGCTTCCGCAAGCCGCAGAGTTCTCGAAGATCGGTCCGCAATAGGAGCGATGCATTTCCCCAAACGACCTGACAAAGATGTTCGTCGCGTGGCAGGGAAAATTATATTTGTAATTCTCACAGTTGAAACTTAGCCAAGGGTGAAACTACAGTTATTGATGGTTTTAATGCACATTCACTGTTGACAGGGTTGAGGTCGTAAACTTGTGGCACTTGAGATTAATAATAACAATAACCACAATGTATAACGTGTGGCACACATTCATTAGATTGTAAAGGTGTTCGTTCAGAGAAAGAATGACTCAGAGGCACGAGATAACCTGCAGAGGTGGGAGTCAAGCCACACGGTTAGCCAGTGCCAACCTGCCAGACACCGCATCTTCCACATTATGATATTATCGGCGAATTAATTCATGCGCGTTTTATTTTTTAGTTGTGGTCGAAAACCAAAGAACTCTGAGGAAAGCCACGCAGAACAGGGGGAGAGAATAACACACAAACTCCACACAGAAAAGCGCCAAAGGTTGGAATCAAACCACCTCGGGCAGGACTTTCTTTCCGTGAGGCGCACATGTTACCGCTGCCGCCTGGTTAAATCCTCTTAGCTCGTGCCGACTTTGTGCTCTGAAGGACTCCGAACCACCCGGCCACCGCAGCACTTTAAATAAACAATTTAATTGAATCCATGCATCCTGTTTAACCGTTGGTAGTCAGGGTATAGAGGCAAACGCAAAAGCACTCGCTACAAGGGCCGGTGAATACATTTCCCAAGGGATTGATTAAAGCGCCGTATATTGGATGTCACGATGCTGTTGCATCATCATCGTCGTCGTCATCGCCGTCATTTTCTATAAAAATTGACCTGATCCAGTTTTGAGGGACCATTCTCATGAGCGTTTGACTCACAAATGACTAGCATGATTGTAATAGCTTAGCTTTGAGTAATGAAATCCCACAGGCCGATTATCTCATCACTAAACAGCACCATTTTGGCAAAGTAATTGTTTTTTTCCCATTCTTCAAATGTTGTGCAACATCCTATGGTCAACACTGCAGTGGCATGGCTTGTGTTTTGTAACTCGACTGGACACTTGAACTCAATGATGGCCGATGTCTCTGTAAAATAGAACCCAGGAGGCCCCACCCGATTCTCCCCACTTGCCTGGGCAGCTCGGCCCAAGGAGCCCAGCAGGGGATCTAGGCAAGGAAAGACACCTGGCCCTGCCTGGCCTGTGATTTAAGTGAAAAATATCTGAGCATTTTAGAAAAGTAACCTCGTGAATTTAAGAGAATGCACTGTGTACACACTCACCATAAAGCAGTTCAATACGGTTTAAGCAACTACAAAATCAGACACGTTGGGTAAAGCCACCGTGTGGCCATGATAACTATCCAGCCAATCAACAGCATGTTGCTAGTGTACTAGCAACAAATGGTAATGCTAGTGTCTCATGAACCCCAGAGCTACGTCACCTGGAGTCTCGTACTCCTGCTAGGGTCTCCCTTGGTAAACAGGTCTGGGGGTGGCTCCAGATAAATAAATGGCCCGAAGACCCTCCGACTAATGAAGGTCAGCATGAGGAAGGGTATCCGGCCGTAAAAATCTGTTCCAATAACCCCTCCGTTGGGGGGGGAGGGGGGCAACCAGCCAAACTGGGTCAACCTAGATACCGGCCGTTTAAACCGGCAACAATATAGGCGGTCGGTGACGGGAGTGGCAGTCGTTATGACGCCGGTTTCTGATCTATACTTCCGATCTTCGCCGAAGGAGTCTGCGGGGGCGGCTGCCCTGACTCTCGGTCGGGCTCCGGTTCCGGCTCGTGCTCCTGCTCGGGATCCGGCTCGGCGTCGGGCCGCGGCTCGGCCGAGACCGACTTCGGCGTGGACGCCGAGATCCGCATGATCAACGAGATCCTGCGCGCCTCCGGCTTCTCCGGAAAATCCGGCGGGCCCGACGGCCCCGGGGGCTGCTGCTGCGGTGCAGGAACCGGCGGCGGTGGAACTGGAAGCGGCGGCGGCGGCGGCGGTGGCGGCGGTTGCTGCCTCGCCCCCGCCGGCTGCTGCGTCTCCGACTGCTGCCGTTGCCGTGGAGAAGCGGACGGCGATGTGGATCGCCCGGACGCTTCCCAGCAGCACCGCCACCACCACCACCATCACCACGGCGGCGGCGGCGGGGGCACCGCCGGCGGTCACCACCACCACCACGGGCACCATCACCACCACCACCAGCAGCAGCACGCGTGCAGGCGCCTGCCGGACTCGGGGATCCTGCAGGACGAGGACCAGCTGTCCGACGTGTCGCGAGCGTCGCGCGCCTCCCGCGACGGGAAATCCGTCACCTCCGCCGTCACCGTCGAGGTGCGGGTCTCGCGACGGACGGACGCGCGGACAAACTCGCGGTGACGCACGGACGCGCAAAGGGAAGGGGACGGACGTATGCACGGGGGCAGTTAAATAGATGGAATTAGCTGTTGGGCAGAATTAGCGGCCATTGTTAGTTAACGTTATATTTTAATTTGAATGATAATAATTTAACATTTATAACGCGCACATATTCATGCAATGTCAAAGGTATTCATTCGAGGAGAGAAGGACTCAGAGGCGCGAGGAAAGCGCAGAGAGGCGGAGGAGGCAGCTAGGCGGTTTGCCGGCTCCATATTGCCACACACTGCTTCAATCTGTTTTCCTGTCTCTGTTCATCTCTGATTTCGGCTGCTTCGTCGTCCCCCCCATCTGTCCATTTCATCTCTGTGCCGTCAAATGCCTGCTTACCTTTACCTCCTTCACTCCGTCGCTCTTTCACTCCACCTACGTGTCTGTCCCCGTCATCCCTCCCCGCCTGCTCGGCCCAGGCCATGATGTCAGACGCTGACACGGAGCCTCGGACCCCGTTGGTCTCCACGCTGACCCGCGCGTCGCTCGCGGCGACCGCCCCGGGGGGTTCCCACGCGCCGTGCGGGGAGGGCGGCGCGACGCTCGCGAGCGACGGCGCTCGCCGCTTCAGCTCTTACTCGTCGGCGTCGACGCTTGCGGACGACGCCGGCGGCGCCTCCCAGCTCTCCCCTTCCTCCTCCTCGTCAGCCACGGCAGTGGCCGCGGCCGGCTCGCCACCGTCCGCCACCTCCTCGCTGCGGTCGGCCTTCGCGGTCGCGGCGCTCACGCCGGCGCGCAAGTCCTCGGCCTTCTCCGAGATCGGCCGCCAGCCCCACCGGACGGCGGCTGGGGCGAACGACGTCGCCGAGGATGACGCTCAGCAGCAGCAGCAGCAGCTGCACCTCCAGGGCGGGAAGCTCGGGCAGCTGCTGGACTTCGGCCCGCGCTTCGGCGCCATGGCGAGCGTGTTCGCCGAGATCGGGCGGCTCCGCGACGAGAACGACCGCTCGTCCGGGGCGCCGGCGGCCTTCCCCGTCGGCGTCGGCGTCGGCGCGGCCCGCCGGGCGGTCGCCGGGATGCCGAGCGAGCGGGTCAGCCGTGACTGCGCCAAGATCCTTCCGCCGCCGCTCATCACGAGCGTGGCGGCGCCCAGCGCCCGCTCGGTGCCGCCGGCGCGCCCGCTGCCGTACCCGTACGCCCGCACGGCGCTGCTGCCCATGCCGCCTCTGGTCACGCCACCCGCGCTCGCCGGTGCGGCCGACGAAGACGAGGGTTCCTACGGCGGCGGCGGCGGCGGCGGCGCCTACCCTGCGGCGACGCTGCTGCCGTCGTCGGTGCCGTCGGGCGCCATGTCACCGCTGCTCTCGCCGAGCCTCTCGCCGCTGGCGCCGCCCACGGGGGCGCCGGGCTCCGCGGCGCTGGCGGGGGTCGTGCCCCCCTACCTCCTGCCGTGCTCGGCCGTCACGCCGCTCATGATCGTGACCGGCGGCACCGGCGGCAGGGGAGTCGTGTCGGCCCGGGGCTCTCTCGACGATGAAGATGATGGGGACGAAGGAATGGAAATTCGAATTTGAGTGACGTTTGCGCAAGACGGGCAGATGAAGATGGACATGGGGGGAGAGTTGGAGGAGGCGGTGTACGAAGCGGGGATTTGACACGGAACGGACGCCGAGACGAGAAGAGACTCCACCGTTGAGCCGAGCTTCGTGGTCGCCGGTGGCTGGGTTTGCCGGTCAATGCTGAGCAAGATCGATGCCTCCACGCAGTGTGGGGGCCGGGAGTCAAGACAGGCAGCTCCTGGGTTTTTGTTTTTGTTGAAGTAGAGAGGCACAGGCGGTGGTACGCGGTAATGGCGGTGATATCAGATGGGAGCTATTGCTCGTGATATCGGTAAAAGGTAGTCTGGCCCTGGTTATGTCTCGTGGGCAAGACGATAGTTTATGGTAGAGAGAGGAAGAGAAGAGGGCAGGAAACAGAGATATGGAGAGGCAGGTTTATGGAGGTAGATGGAGAACAGTGAGGAGCTTGAGATTCGGAGAAAGGAGATTAATTCTGGAGTGTATATCAAAAAAGCCTACGATATCGAGCGTGAGATACAAAGAGAATGATACAGAGAGATTATCTGCAACGTGTGTACAATTAAATATCTTTAATTCTTGTTCTTATATCGATGAATTCGCAAAAGATTCCACTCAGCTAAACCTTCCGTTGAAACTCTTGAGCCCGAGGAAATAGAGACACGGAGAAAGAGAGAGCGACAGAGACACAAGGCAGAGATCCCACCATGTGAGCCTGGAAACTGTCACAGCAAAGGCTCCTGTTTCTGTCAACCCGAGCGCTGGTACCAAATTCAATGTGGGCAGTTCCACAAATTAGGCAACCTCGCTGTGACAGCCTTCTTACTAATAAACATGGCCTGTCAGCTTGAAGGTAATTAACTGTAGTTTTAGAAAGTATGGCTTATTTACGGAATAAGTCAATGATTTGACAAACAACACAAAAAAGTGAACGCACCGTCATCAGCATCGGTTCGTAAGTACGTCCGACACCATGGTATTTCATCGTGGAGAAATGCTTTCCATCTGTCGATCTGAATTGCCCGTAAAATACTACGCACCATCTGCTCGACAGTGGATGTTACAGATCCCCTGACATCATTCGAAACAAGTAGGCCATTGCGTGCTGGCATCATGGTCGAATTTAGCGAAACTCAAAACATTGCACTGCAAATTACTCAGCTGGGATTACACTTGGCAATCATCGCCCCCTACTGGGATACTGATGCTCATTTGTAGGCGCAGTGCCCACAGGGACAGCTGCCACTGGGGGTCTCCTATGAAAAGGCGTCGAGACAAGCTGCAAGTCACATATCACGTACAAAGCGCTCCGACACCGGCGTAAACAAGGGGCGGCTCCATCAAAAAAGAACCATTTCCCCACATCCTTGAGGTGCCTGAAACGTACCTCTGAAATCGTGGAACTGCCTATGCGCCTACGTATTAGATAAACGATTAAATGTGTAGTTTTTTTGTTGTCGTTCAAATAGGTATGAGTAATAACGGCCTGTGAGAAGTCGCAGTGCTCCCGAACCCACTCCGCTGTAGACACAATGTCCGCACGCCGCCCCCTATCACTGTATACACGTGTGCCTCCCCTCCGCACAACGCCCGGCCCCGGTGTCGCACTCTTGAGCCCCGCGTTCGCTGCTCCGCGCTCCTCGTGGGCACGCGGCAGTGCGGGCGACCCGGGCAGCGGCGCGAGCGCGCGAGCGCGTCGCGTCCACTTTCTCAGCCGCTATCCGGCGACCCCTTGGGCCGCGTTTGTGTCGCCGGAAGACAACGCCGCTGTGTTGTTGATGCTTTATGAACCCCAGCCGTGCTGTATACGTGTAGCGAGTTTGCTGTTACAGATCCAATGTGTTTTGTGCCAAAAATGAGAGGGAAGGATCCTCCGCGCCCCCTTCCCCCCCCGCCCTGTAAACCAACTTCGTTTCTATCTGTTCCAAAACCTCCGATCGGCAAGCGTCTCCCGCTCCACTTTCACCTCGAGACACACCGAGCCTGGTACAAGCACTGCGGTCGTATAACCGCCTCTCATTGGCTGTTGTTGTGGTTGTAGAAGCGAGCTCCGACCGAGGCTTGATGCTTGTGCTGAGGAGGTTCTGTGAGAGATGCATCCTAGACTTTGCCTCGTCAGTTAGCCATCACGAATCCATTCAGAGGCCGGCATTGTGGAGGGCTACGTTTCAAGCCCAATGCTCCAGAAAAGGTTTTGGGTCTTTGAGAAATGTACCTTCTGGTTTGGTCACTGTGAGTAAAATATATATTTTGAAGTAATTTGGATAAATTCCCTATTTTATTGCTAACTCATGGGGTTTGCAGTAGCTTGCAATTTCATGGCTGTCTCATTTTAACTGCAATGTGAAAGTATTTTGAACTCCTTGACAGAAAATTGGTACGACTGTGCAAAAACTTGGTCTTTCAAACCTGGGACTTTCTTTTTAAATCGTGCTACACTATGTAGATTTCAAATGAAATGTAAATTTAGCACTATGGTTTAGTCGAACACGCTACTGAACACCCACGCATGGGCCTCGAGGGTCATGTGACCACCCCTTCAGCTCATGTGCATAGCAATATGTACTATTATGCATGCAATTCCAACGTCATGCATAATTTGTATTTTTAAATACCTAAAACACTAGGTACACAACATATCTGGAGTGGAGGTCGTGCCCTCAGAGTCCTAAATCTGCACCCTCCCACCACTCAAGGTCGCCAAGGACCCTGCTTGAGGGTCAGAGGTCAGAGTCTATAGCCAAGCGCCTGAGTGTTAAGCAGGCTTGCCATTTGGCCTCTGTTACTAAACGCCCATTTTGGCTGTGTGGGTTGAGCGGTGGTGCAGCTACCTAGTGTGCATGTGGAGCAACTCCAACCGGGGCCCACTGGCCAGAGGGAGCCAAGCGTCGGTCTACGAAGAGAGGGGGGTAATTTGGACAGGGGGTCCCATTTCGTTCCTTGCACACTGCGCCACTGGGTTGGAATGATGAATGGCTGTGCCAAGGGAGAGTCCAATTTAGTGCAGGTAGAGCGGTGGGCCGGTTTATGCCCGCGTGTGGTCTAGGCATGGTTTGTTGGAGGGGCTGGAGGTTTTGACTGGAAATGTTGGTGACCTTACAAAACTGTCAGTTGCACCAAAGCAAAACACCCAGCTGGATGCTTTGTGTCACTGAGCACCTCTACTATTTCACTTCTTCAAGATTGTGGTGGTTGTGGAGAGGATGGAGGAGTTCCCAAAGCTAGGCAGTGCAGATGACCAGCTCTGGTTTGGCAGTTGAGGTTTCACTCTGAATCAGTTGAGCGGCATTAATATTTCATCGGCTAAGTAGCGCTGTGTAGAAGCCCCCTGGCCTCTCGCGCTACAAGGTCCAGGTCATCTCAGAAACAATCGTGCCCTGTATTCTCTTTCCGTGTGAATCTGGACCCCTTTAAAACAACACTTGCGATAGATTGATGCATTAATGTTGGACTCTGCCTCCGATCCATTATGTATTTACCCGGATTGGACTGCGTAAGGAGAGTTAACAGTTCCTTGTATAAAATACGGATAGTGCCATCGGTGAGATCCAAAAAGAAAACCTGCATTGGCTGGGGCACGTAGGTCGTATGCCCAATTTCACTGCCTGCCGTTTTTGCCAGATAGACGAGGCTAAGCAGTACACGCTCGAGAAGCGATAGGTTGATGTGGTACCAGAGGACTTTGAACTGGTTCCAGCTTGGTCAATATGCCCTCTGTGGAGGATGGTCATGAGGAAGTTACCAGGCAGTTGGAGGTAGCCGCCCTCCAGCAACAACAGCAGGTGGAAGAGACCCACACAAAAATGAGCCGAATTTGGTCTTGTCCCATATCCACTCATCAGCTGGCCTTCACTATTCCACCAGACAGGCATCTTGATCGGTCCTGTGACTTTCCTTCCACTGAGCCCTCTGCACTCCACGTGAACCAAGCTTGGCACTGGCTCCCCCGCTGATGTCACCACAACCACCAGCACCACCGAGCGGTGGCTGTTGCTGTTGTTTCTTTGCGTGTCCATGTGTCCAACATCATAAATCATACTTCAGTGTTAGCATCGAGTCTCGCTGGGCTGTGGTTTTACTTAATGTGTTATTGTTGTTATTATTATTGTGTTGGGAGGGGAGGGATTTGTTTGCCATTCATTTTTTATATAAAATTAATAATAATAAAAATAATCATTTTTAAAAAGTTTAATGTTGATGTGATGACTGTTGCCTTGTGTGGCGATCCTGTACGGCCACATTCACTAGTTGGATTCTAAAACCGGAGAGGTCTTTTGTTCATCAGGTGACAGATCATGGTCGTTGTTGATGAGCTGAATATGGAACAAAAGCTGCAGTGTGCAATGCGTGGAGTGAAGCGTGCCGGGAATTACACTGAGACTATAGACAGGAGAATGTGGATCCGAGCACAATTTTAGGTTAGACATCATTTCGACACAGAGGTAAGTGGGCTTGTGCAGGATATGGCCGGAGGGTGTGACAACAAATAGTCGGTACTCCCAAACAGATTTATGGCCAAATGGGTGGAAGGACATGCGCAAGAGGATGACCGGCACGCGGATGGATCAACTCATATGCAGGAGTGAGATGGATAGTGACGTCGCAGGACCACGAAGGATGACAGGGAAGGCCTTCATCCAGCAGTGGATAGTGATTGGTTGAATCGTATGCTTGGAATGTGTGCAGTAGTTTTGCACAAGAGCGCGTGTGTATTTGAAATCAGAGTTGTTATTTGGATAAAAGAGAGCGTCCGTCCCTTAGCCTCTAGATCTGTTTTTCAAGAGGGACCTGCCTGGAATGTTTGGCCGATGCTCGCTGTGAGTTCACTGTTCTACATGGCATCGGGGCTACATTGTCGTAACGAGCAATGGAGAAACACGTTGTATTGTACTATATTGTAACGTCTATCGTGCTCGACTTCAATTCAACTTTATTGTCAATTCTACCATATGTACAGGACATATAGAAGATCCTGCACGTGCGGCATTTGGATGTCCTCATCCAGCAGTTGATTGACATTGTACGTGTTTAAGTGTGGGAGGCGAGCCCACACAACTCAATATCCCCTGTACAGGTAACCTGCAGCAATCCCACGTGGTTTCCTGCCTCCTATAGGCAGGCACCACCACGCTGGCCACACGCATCATCACCATGATCATCACTTCAACCACCATCACGGGTCGTCATTGTCTCCATCACGTCTCTTCCTAAAAGCGGGCGATTTTGGACAATCATCGCTGCGTGATCCACCAACCCCACCTCGCAGTGTCTGGCTGCAATAAGGTGTGCCTCGCCTCTTATCACCTCGCGTGTAGAGTGGAGTGTGGCGTGGTACAGTTCAATTTGGGCTGTCGTGTGAGATATGTAAAAGATTTGCTATGGACTGTAGCGTGGTGTGTAAATGTGTGGAGTGTGTTTTACGGTACGGTCAAGTGAGATAGTGCTTTGTTGAGTTTTTGTCAATGAGAGTTGTTTTATGGTATTGTTGAGCTGGGTGTTACTGCTTGCTTTGTGTTGTGTGTGTATGCTGTTGTCATTTAGTGGAGGTTTCCTGTCCTCTGGTATTGAACAGCGATGTTCCCTGTCTTGTTGTCTTGCGTGTCGTTGGTAGCATCTATGTTGCGGTATGTGTTATGGGTTTTTTTTTACACTTCAGTGGGCTGTTTCTCGGTGAGCCATGGTGTCTTATGGTATAGTCTGTGATGCCCGCGTGTTCTGTTGTATTATGATGTGATGTATTTTGTTGTTAAGCTGCTCCTGTGTTTCGTTTTAGTGGTGTGCTGCCACGGTGATTTGCGCGGTGTGCTGCCGTGCAGAGTTTCGTGGTGTGTTTTGTGGTGTTCTGCCGTGGTGAGTTTTGTGATGTGGTGTATTGCCGCTGTATGTTTTGCTCTATGGTGTGCTGCTTTGGTAAGTTGTGCGGTGCGGTGCGCTTTGTGATCCAGTGTGATGCCGTGGAGCATTTTGCCCTGTGCAGTGCTGTCACGGTGAGTTTTTCTCTGTGATGCGCCGGCGTGGTGTGTTGCCGTCGTGTGTTTTGTGTCTGTGGTGTGTTGCTGTGGTGCATTCTGCTCTGTGGTGTGCTGCTGTGGTGAGCTATGCGATGTGCTGCTCGGCTTGCCCTGGTCTCTGCGTGTTCATAAAAGCTGAGCTCGCACCGCGTGAGCGCATTTTCCTGAAATACTTTTCCAGCAAAAAAATAAAAGCGAAAAATGAAAAAAAAAACTTCTCTCCCAACTCCCAGCCCAGGCCTAACGAGATCCAGATGTAAGGATTTCCTGCAGGGCTGCGACTGCTCGAGATGGGGTGTGCGCGCGCGTGTGTGTGCGCACGTTTGGCCCTGGGTGTGTGCCTGAGTGTGTGTCTGGGGGTGTGTTTATAGTGTGCGGTGTGTGCGCGCGTTTGTGTCTGGGTGCGTACCTGAGTGTGTCTCTGGTTGTGGTGTCTGAGTGCGCGCGCATGAGTCTCGATGCGTGAAGGTGTGTGTTTCTGTGGGGGTGCGCGCGTGTCGGGGAGTCCAAGTGCCTCTAGGTGTGAGGTTGAGTGGATGTGTGTGCGTGTGTCTGGGTGTGTGTGTAAGCGTGTCCGTGGATATGTAAACATCGCCACTAGGGATACAAAGGCGGCCCGACGTGGCTCTGACCACCAACCCCCGCGTGTGCCGTGCTGGCCTTCGTAGGTGCTCGTTAACAGCACCTGACCCGTTAAGGCTATAGAGGGGATCTTTGTCCGTGTTTGGTCGTGTGAGTGTGCCTCGGTGCGCGTGGCTGTCTCTCTGCATGTTGCAGGTGTGCATGAGTGTCTGCACAAGCGCCCGTGTGTGTACGGGTGTGTATTAACATATATTCTACGTGTAAGAGTGTGTGCGTGCATGTGTGGCTGTGTGTGTCTTGCGATGTGAAGTCTCGCTATGTTTTTGCAGGGGTGTGCGCGTGTGTCGGGGTATGTGCTGGTTAATACGCGCGTATGTGAGCACGTGCCAGAGTGTGTCTGTGTGTGAGAGCGTGCGTAATTGTGCATGTTTCTACAGCCCAAATGCGTGCGCGTGTGTCAGAGTGCGGTTGTAAATTTAAGTGTGTCCGCGCATCTTTTAATTGTTATGTATACCTAGGGTACGCGTGTGTGTGTAAGCGCAAGTTGAATTGGACGTGTATGTGTTTGAGAGAGAGAGGGAATGTGTGTCGGTGTGTGTGTGTGCACCCACCCGAGCAGTCTACCCAAGATAAAATGGGATCTTTGTGTCTGAGTGCGTGTATCGGTGTGTGTGTGTATCTGAATGAGTGTACCAGTTTAGTGTGTGCGAACCGGACTTATACGTCCTCTAGGTCTACTCAGCCTTATATTGATCACCTAATGCGGTGTATAAAGAGCACTGGGAAGACAAAGGCGGCCGGGCTAAGTGCTCGCCAACCCACTCCGCCGTGTTACGTGACGGTCTTCATAGGTGCTCGCTAACAGAACTCGCTCCAACAGTCTGTTAAGGATATATGGGGGATCTTTATGTATGTGAAAGTGTGTGTGTGTTTGAGAATATATGTGAGTGAGCGGTGTTTATGTTTGAGTGCGAGTGTGTGTGCACACATTCCTCTCTGAGTACCCACTTACACACACGTGTGTGTGTATGTATACATACACACACACTACTCAGTGCAGTGCGCATGGGCGGCGGGGGAGCGCTACTGCGTGAGACCGAACTCCTTTTCTCCAGACGAGGCTGCCCCCGAGACCCGGCCCGGGGTGCACACGAGTGTGTGTGTACCTGTGTGTGTGTGTGTCTCTATGGGTAGTGGCGAGCGGTAGCTCAGTGGTTAGCGCGCTGGGCTACAAACCAGGCGACCAGAGTTCGAATCCCGCTCACGGCCAACACCAGTGACGATGTTCTGAACCGGTCCTGGGCCTCCCCTAGGTCGACTCAACCTCAAATGAGTAGCTGGTGCGGTGTGTAAACATTGTCACTAGGGAGACAAAGGCGACCGGGCGTGGTGCTGGCCACCCACCCCCTCGTGTGCCGTGTCGGCCTTCATAGGTGCTAGCTAACGGTACTTGAACCTACAGTCTCTATGGCTATACGGGGGATCTTTGTTCTTTGTGTACCCGTGTGTCTGTGTGTACCTATGGGATCGGTAAAATAGTGCTTAACCGACCGCTCGATCCCCGTTCACGGTCAACATCAGTGTCGATTAATTGAACCGGTCCTGGGCTTCCCCTAGGTCGACCCGCCCTGATGCGCTCCTGGCGCGGTGTAAATGCATCAGCATTGGGGAGACAAAGGTGGATCGGCATGGTATTGGCCAGCCTCGTGTGCCGTGCCAGCTTAGTACATGCGCGTGTATGCACGTCTTAATATGTGCGTGTACCTGCCCGATGCCCATCGAGCCAGTCTGATGCTTCCCAACGGATTGTATTCCGCGTTATTGCCCAGGGCTCAAGTCAGTCGTAGGGCGACCTGTCAACATGAGAGGCTCGTAGAGCCAGATGAAGACATCTTTTGGCATCCTTAGAGTTTTCTGTGAATGACTGGGACTCATCATAAAGTCAGACTTGAGACACCGCTGGGATCTTGCTAGGGTTCAGTGGTAATGACAGAGGCTGCCGACGTGGGTTCTCGTTCATACCCGGGGCGTTATCGCCACCTGGCGTGCGGTCTGTGTACCTGCCGTGTCTCGGCCTTGACATTGCGTGTGGTGCCGAATGTAGGTTTTCACGGCTCCATTCATGACGGTTGCTCTCCAGAGCTGCTCTTGTCGAGCGCCTGATGATGCTTCCAACGTGGGAGGCGAAACGTCGCGATGGGATCTTTGTCATTGTGTACACGTGTGGGTAACCACGGAATAGCAGCCAGGGACGGAAACACATCCGAGAGGATGACCACCGCCGGGGAGATGGAGCGATTAAACCAGATCGCATTCAGGGGATCACAAGCGCGTGAGAGATGACGCGACGGCTCGGGGAGGCCTGCATTCAGCGGTGGATAGATCACGGCTGGCGATGGTGCTGGTTAAGTCGAAGTGGGTGATGCTGATTTCTAATGACCTTAACGTCAGAATCTTCCGTGTCAATCGTACCCAGAACAGATTAATGCACCTGACGTCACATTTGGGTTCAGATACAGTACTGTACTTCATCCAGACACTACTTTTCCTGGCCTATGTTCAAAATGAAAGTGGTTCAAACAGTTTGCTCCCCCCTCCTTCCTAAATTTCTGGCCAGCCGAAAATCTACAAATGAGTTTTTGGATGTGCCCGTCATTGTGTAAGTATATATATCGGTTTACCTACGACTGAGTTGTATCGTGTGTGCCTTTGTTTATATGTGCACATGTATTGTGTATGCATGTGTCAAAGTGTATGCATTTTTGGATGTGTCTTAAGGCTATACGGGGGATCTTTTCCTTTTCATGTCTTTGCCATGAGCTCTTCTCGTGCGTCTCCGCGCACCTTCCAAGCTTTGTTTCACTGCCCATGATTTTGATCCATAGGTTATAGCGGCTCTCACACGATCATCACACACGTTCTTCTGCAGGCAAGTTGTTATGTTGTTTTTATTTACGAAAACGCACTTCCCACATACTCGACTCGTTCCAGCCTCACTTTGATCCTGGTCACACGTCCACGGCGACACAGTGGCGCGGTGAGTAGCGCTGCTGCCCCACAGCAAGGCTCTGGGTTGGATTCCCGGCTCGGATGCCTTTCTGTGTGGCGTTTGTATGTTCTCCCCGTGTCCGCGTGGGTTGTCGCCGGGGACTCCGGTTTCCTCACTCAGTCCAAAGACATGCTGCGAAGGTTAATTGTCCTGACTAAATTGCCCCACGGTGCCCTGAGATGTTGTAACTTGCTTACTCCTCCCCGCTGGACAACTCTTAAAAAGAGCTACATAGCTCAACAGTTCTTTCCAGCTTGAATTAAAACTGACTGACTGAAATTACTACCATAGGTGCAATACGCTGTTTCCTACTGTGTCCCTCCAACAGACATCTTCAGTTTAGCAAGCTTGTGTCAACCATCTCAGATTAGTGTTGATTCGCTCTCACCACGCGCCCGCTCCATAGAGACCCCCTCCCAGCCATTCACTCCCTCCCACATCAGTCCTTCACTGCTCCCACAACACCTCCCTCACAACGCCTCCCTTATTCTAATCCTCCATCCACCTCCTTCCCCCTATCATCCACCTCACCCCCTCCCACCTGGCTCCCTCACCTAACCCCCCCGCACGGCCACTTATCACCCTCTCCCACACCACCACGTCATCTCGCTCCCTTACTCCCACATCACCACCCCACCCCATCTATCACCCACCTCACCCTCCCACAGCGGCCGCCTTACTTAACCGCAACTCCCCCGCCCCGTTACCCACAACGATCCCCCGTGTAGCTGTTACAAACTACCGGGTCGATTGTTGTTAGCGACCACCTATAAAGGCCAGCACGGGCACACGAGGGGGTGGGTGGCCAGCACCTCGCCCACCTCACCCCCACCCACCCAACTCCCTACCCTCCTTCGCAATCAGCAGCTCACCCCATCTATCACCCACCTCACCCTCCCCACAAGAGCCCCCTCGCTTAATCCCCCCCACCTCCTTATCACCCCCCACCTCACCCCAAACCCACCTAACTCCATACCCCCTCTCAAATCAACACCTCACCCCATCTATCACCCCACCTCACACTCTCCCACGCAACCTCGCTAAACCACGCTCTCCACACACCCAGCCCTCACCCAAACACAACTTTACCCCCCTCTATCCACTGCTGGCTGAACGCCTACTCCCCACCGCGCCCATGCCCGCCCCTGGCTTGCGCCCCCGTGCCCGGTGGTCGCGTGCGAGCGCGCGCTTTGGGCGGCGCACGCGACCCCTGCGCGCACGTGCGACTGATAAAGGCCGGGAGCGCGCGATCACGCGATCCGCGCACACACACCGACACACACACCTGGCGAGCGCGCCAGCTCAGCCACCACTAGCACCAGCACCAACCACGAGCACCACCACTACCACCACCACGAGCAGCACCACCAGCACCATCACCACCACCCTACCACCACCAGCTCCACCATGACCACACCACCACGACCAGCAGCACCACCACACCCCCACCACCACCACGACCAGCACCACCACCACTATACCCCCACCACCAACCCTACCCCAACCACCACCAGCAAGACGACCAGCACAATCACCACGACCGTACCACCACGGTTATACCACTCAAACACACTCACAGGTGTACTCTCTTTGACGCACGGATGTAAACAAACACACGCGCGCGCGCGCAGTCATAAACACACTGGCTCACACAGGTGTGCATTCTCACAGGTGTAAACATTCTTACAAGCGCGCGTCGTGCATGGACACACGCACGCAGGTGTAAACGTACACACGCGCGCGGTCATAAACACACTCACTCGCACAGGTGTAGCTTCTCATACTCACACACAGCTGTACAAATGCAAAACATCCCCCGTGTAAGGATTTTCATGCTGTTGGGGTAGGCGCGGTCAACTTCGGTTGTGAATATCTGAACTGGGTCCCAGGGGCCTGCCCTAGGGTCGACCTCTCCTTAAACAAGTGCCTGGTGTGCACTGTGCATCATCACCAAGGAGACCAATGCGGCCGGGTGTGGTTCAAGCCACGCCATCCTGCGTTCCAGCATTAATAGGTGCACGCAATCATCATAGACATCACACACACACATACGTAACCACACTATTGTGAATCAGTGGCGGACACAAGTGTTTTTTTACGCCTTTAATCCCTGACACAATATTTCTTACATTCAACCACACAGTAGCTGCTGCTATTATTATTAGACAACGCGGTTCCTTCGGGGTAATAATGTACATAGTGCGAGCATTGTCCCAATGCAGGTTCCCCTCGCTTTATATAGGCTCCGTTTGTGTAATTTTGAGTATTTGCAGCTAACCTATTTCCACCCAAAAATTGATATATGCGGTTTGAATGCACTCTGCATGTGCACTGTCTGTCCATTTTTTGGGGAACACATCTACTGCATAAAGGGAGGGAACCGAGGACACACGAAGGGCAGCGCAGGTCCAGTCATCCATTAGTGTCTCAATGAATCTGCATCTCGGTGTGTGGGCAAGTATGGGAAGCGGTTGTACGGTGGTTAACTGCTGCGCTACGAACCTGGTGACCCCGATTGAATTGTCGCTCACGACCAAAACACTGGCGAATATTTTAACCAGTCTTGGGCCTCCCATAGGTCGACTCAAGCACAACTGAGTACCCGGTGCGATGTGTAAACATTGCCACTGGGGAAGACAAAAGCGGACGGGCGTGGTGTTGGCCACCTGCCCCCTCATTTGAAGCGCCAGCCTTCATAGGTGCTCGCTAACAGCACTTGCCCCAAAAAGTATCTTAAGGCGATATGGGGGGATGTCTGTTTGGGCGAGTACGCCGTCAGTGGTCTAGCAGGTGTGTAGGCGAGTGCACGAGTTGGCGCTTGCGCGTGTGGGCGAGCGTATAACTGAGCGCTCCGTCGGTGGGCGAATGCGTGTGTGGGTAAACGCGTGCTTGAGTATACAGGTGAGCGCGTGGTCGGTTGGCTGAGCGAGCGAGTGAGTCTGGCTGAGCATGCAAGCGAGCACTCCCGTCAGTCGGGCGAGCGAGCGGGAGAGCGGGTGAGCACCGCGATGACGGCCCCACGGGGCACGGGAACTCCTCCCACCTCCCTCATCTTCTTCTTCCCCTCCGCCTGTCGCTTCAGCAGCTTCATCTTCCTGGAGATGTCCCCTCCGTACTGACGGCAACATCATGACCACAAAATCACCAAACCTCGTCACTCAACATCATACCTCTACTGCTATTAATAAACCCCGAGAAATATGGTCCAAGTTAGGAGGAATCCACACGCGAACTGGCATATCTAACCGACTGCTTCGAAGTGTTTGGTAGAATTCGCAGGCAATACCAAGTATTACCTGACACTTCGAAGCCAAGCTGAAAGACAACGATGTCCAGAAGCTGCCCATCGTGCTTTGAAGAATCGCAAAGAAGAAGACCGACTGCTCATTATTTATTATTACGCTTGTTTACCCTTTCTCTCAGGAGGGTCCTGCCAAGTTTTCACAGTAGGGGGCGATGTTGCTATGTGTGAGTAATCTGCAGGTAATATGTTTTCAGCATTTGGGAAGTTTTCGGCTAAGACCATTTACATTGTGCCCGAGTAAGGAATCAAACTCTGACCCTTGTTACTACGAGTTACGAGTGTTACCACTGTGTCGGCTCTACTCACGCATTTGGCGAGGACGTTCTTGCGGAAGGCTTTGATCCTGGTAAACGAGAATGGCACCAACATCATCACAGTGTCAGCATCATCAGTTTCACATTGAACACCAACATCATCACCACCATAATCATCAAGACGATTTATCGCTAGCATCATCACCTCAACTACATCTGACACAATCCTAACAAAAACCATCATCATAATGCATTTAACTTATATCTATTTTTATTCACCCGGTCTGTATTGTGTGTGTGTCACGTACGTCTCCCTGGCGATGACCTTCGACCCGATGGTGGCCTGGATTGCGACCTCAAACATCTGGCGGGGGATGGACTCGCTGAGACGAATGCACATCTCCTTGCCGACCTGGTGGGCCTTGTCCCTGTACGCACACAGGTACACTAGAATGTACACGCGATTGTGTGCGCACACGCGTCGACGTGAGCGTGAGCATGTTTGGATACGCGGTAGTGTAGTGGTTAGTGGTGCTGGTCACCCACCCCCTCGTGTGTCGTGTCGACCTTCATATGTGCTCTCTCACGACACTTGACCCTACAGTCTGTTAAGGCTACATGGGGGGATCTCTGTAGTGGTTAGCATGCTGCGCTACGGAAGCAGTGACGCTCGTTCGATTTGCACTCATACTCAGCATCGGTGAGGAATATCTTAACCGGTTCTGGGCCTCTTCTAGATCGATTCGGTCTCAAAACAAGTAACTGGCGTGATGTGTACGCATCGTGTGTGTGGGGACGTACGTGCGCGGGTCTGCGTGCGTATCTGCACGTGCCGGCGTGTGCGCGTGTGCGTGTGCCCGGACCGGTGAACGATGCTCGTGAGCTCCTCCACGGGTTTCCCGTTGAGCAGGACGTCCATGCGAATGATGTCCACGGGCTCGTAGCCAGCGTCCTCGTAGTCAAAGCTGAACGTGGGGGTCCACGGTGAGCGGGCACAGTGGTACACGGGGACACATGCGTCATGAACAGGTGGTACACAACCTCTACATAATAATAATAGCAGCATTTATAGAGCGCCTTTCACCCAAGGGTCGCAAAGCGCTGCACAAGGCTGTGGCAAGAAGGGCATGTCAACAACATGGCGGTTCTTGCGGTGGTTGTGTGGTGGTTGCACGGTGGTTGTGCGCGGGGTGGCGGCGGTTGCTGTCACCTGGCGTATCCCGACGACAGGGACTTGAGGACGTCGTAAAAGTCGACGAGCACCTCGCAGAGCGGCATGCGGTAGCGCAGCATAATGCGCGCGCCGTCCATGTACAGCACGTCCACCTGCACGCCCCGCCGCTCCTGACACGCGGAGACACGGGGACACGTGTAACTACCGCGACACGTGTGTAACCGCAATCAGGGAAACGCGGAGACACACGGATACGCGGCGATATCCATTGTTGCACCGACCTGTCTTATTCTCGGACGTCTAAGCTCCCCGCCTACACTAACCCACTGTGGCAAGTGTTGATGTAGTTTAGAGGTCCTCAATCCAGCAGTGGGTTGACAAAAGGTGGTTCAATGAGGGGTGTACGTGTGTGTACGTGTGTGCAGGTGTGTGGTGCGAGAGGCGGCACCTGGCAGAGCTTCATGATGGCGCTCATGTGCACGTCGGGCGTGATGATGGTGCCCGTGATCATGGGCTCCAGGTAGTGCGACACCACCGTGCGGTCCGGCAGCTCGCACGGGTTCAGCACCAGCACATCGTCACCGCCGTGCTCCTGGCAGCACCGGCACGGCGCGGGCAGGGTCACGGCACGAGGAGGGAGAGGGCATGGGCAGAGTCAAGTCTCGGGGAGGGTCACAGCAAAGAGAGAGGGGTCCCGACACGAGTAGTTACACCAATCATCCCAACACGGAGATAGTGTAATAACTGCACGTTTTTGTATCAGCGGGTGCGGATATTATTAGGGGCATGAGGAGCGGTGACAACGGTTAATGCAGTGCGCTAGTGGTTAGCGCGCTGCGTTATTAACCCAGCGTGCTGACTTTGATTCCCAACCGTGTGTACGTGTGTCTGTGATAGCAGATGAGTGCGTGTGTATCAGGCCCAGCTCCAGCTGTTCTCTGATGGGGGGGGCAGTAGAACTGTTGTGCAGGAGAGGGCTATAGTCACAGTGATTAACCGCTAACGAGTCCGAATTTTGGTCGAGTCAAAGGGACGTTTGGTGATGCAAAGCCCAGCCCAGTACCCGCCCTTGAACCAGCCCTGGTGTCTATATATATATGTGTGTGTGTGCGCGTGCATGCGTGCCTCTGTGTGGGGGGTCACCTTGATGAGGCGTGGGGAGGAGAGCACGGCGCGGTACGGCACAGTGGGAGCTGTCAGGATGACGGTTGCGTTGTACTCCTGCTCCAGCCGCTGCTGGAACACATCCAGGTGCAACAGGCCCAGGAACCCCAGCCTGGACAAAGACAAACATCCCCCATATAGAGCCACTAACAGACTGGTGGGGATAGTGTTGTTAGCCAGTTATGTATGAAGGCCGCACGAGTGGCTGGTATTGCCTGCTCCACGTCTGGCCGCCTTTGTTTCCCCAGTGCTGATGTTACACACTGCACCAGATACTCATTGGCTGAGCGCGTGAATTGGCTGAGCTTATGAATCGCATATCAGTGTGTATTGCATGTACATATGTGTATTATGGGAGCGGTATTGTTGCGGTTAGCGTACTGCACTACGAACCCAGAAACCCGAGTTTGAGTCCCGCTCACGGCCATCACCAGTGACGATTATCTAAACTGATCGTGGGCCTCACCTCGGTCGACTTAGCCTCAAATAAGTACCTAGTGCGATTTGTAAATATTTTCACGAGAGAGACCAAGGCGGCCGGGCGTGGTGCTGGCCACCCATCCCCTTATGTGAATTGCTCTAACAGCACTAGCTCCTAAAATCTGTTAAGGCTATCTATACGGGGGTTCTTTGTCTTGTCCCGCTTTTTCCCGGCGAAGTCACCTCCAGCCGGCGCCCAAGGCGGCGCTGCTCTCCTTCTGCACTGAGACGCTGGAGTCGCGCAGGGTGAGCCGCTCGAGCGCCGAGCGGAGCGACGCGTGCTCCGATTGGTCAGACGGGAACATGCCTGGGCACGCACAGACACAGCCACCACGACGCTGTTACCGCTGCTGTATTACACGCATCAGCGTTTGTTAAGAATAATAATTTTACATTTATAACGCGCACATAATCATTCAATGTAAAAGGCATTCGTTCGACGAGAGAACGACTCAGAGGCGCGAGGAAAGCGCAGAGAGGCGGAGGAGGCAGCCAGGCGGTTTGCCGGCGCCATTATGCCACACACTGCTTCCTATATATTATGTTATCGGCCAACTAATTAGTGAGTGTTTTTTAAGTTGTGGGAGGAAACCGGAGAACCCGGAGGAAACCCACGCAGAACAGGGGGAGAACACACACATTCCAGACAGAAAGGCGCCCAAGGCGGAAATCGAACCGCCTCGGCACAAGACCATTCTTTCTGTGAAGCCCGGATCTTACCACGTTATATGTGAGCGTACATCATAGTCTCTGTCTGTCCGTGTGTGAGCGAGCAGCTGTAGTGTGTCTGCGTGTGTGTACACGGGCAGTATTTGTACGTGCGTTATTGTGTGTGTGTCCAGCGCTGCGTACCGGCGAAGACCATGGGCTTGGAGGGTTTGAACCCCGGCAGGGGCGCCACCTCGTGGGCGGCCGAGTGCAGCGTGTCGCCCACCTGGGCCTCGGTGACCTGGCGCATTCCACACACCAGGTACCCCACCTGGCCGGCGTACCTGGGCCGACACACCACAGCAGACCGTGCCACAGCACCGCGTGGCATCGCATGTTCACAACGCACGCGCCGCCCAACACTACATCACAACACATTACACCACACGCACAGCACGCTAACCAAGCGGCTAGCTCGAAGGCTCCCATTTCAATTAACAGGAGCCGAGCACACGTGCGTACGTGTCCATGTAGATCCGCGTGTGAGGCTGTGCAGCCTGTGTGCGCTCACAGAAAGCGTGTGTCCGTGTGCATGCATGCACACATATGCGTGAGCTGGCAAGGTGCGCTGTGGGGAGCGGTAGCTCAGTGGTTAGCTCGCTGGGCTACAAACGTGGCCACCCGAGTTCGAATCCCGCTCACGGCCAACATCAGTGACGATTTTATGAACCGGTCCTGGGCCTCCCCTAGATCGACTCAGCCTCAAATGAGTACCTAGTGCGGTGTGTAAACACTGCCACTAGGAATACAAAGGCGGCCAGGCGTGGTGCTGGACACCCCCCTCCTCGTGTGCCGTGTCGACCTTCATAGGTGCTCGCTAACAGCACTTGACCCTACAGTCTGTTAAGGCTATACGGGGGATCTTTGTGTTGGCTGTTAGCGGGAATCGCGTTCAGGTCGCCGGGTTCATAGCGCAATATGGTAATTTCTACACTACTGCTCGCCACAACAGCACTTGACCCTACAATCTGTCGAGGCTACACGGGGGGGGGGGGGATCTTCGTCTTTACGAGTGTGCACGGGTGTGATCTCACAGTGTGCCCGTGGGAGCGGGCGAGGGCAGCAGGAGGCCGATATCGGACACCTCGTAGTCTCGCGGCCGCGACGACGCGGCGGAGGAGCTGTGCGTGCGCACGCGGTCGCCCCGGCTCACCGCGCCGTCGCGCACCATCACCCGCGCCACCGCGCCGCGGAACGTGTCGAACTCCGAGGCGAAGAGCAGCGCGCGGAACGGGGCCGTCGCGTCCCCGCGGGGGCTGCACACGCACGTACGCAACGAACACAAAGATCCCCCGTGTTGCCTTAACAGATTGTTGGGGCGAGTTCTGTTGGTGAGTAGCACCTATTAATGGCCGCCACAGCACACACAGCACACACGGCACACGAACGGACGCACGGGCGTGTGAGGTGTGCCCAGGTGGGAGTGGGGAACGGTAATGTATCGGTTAGAGCGCTGCGCTACAAACCCAGTGACCCAGGTAAGGTTCTCACTCGTGATCAACAACATCGGTGAATATTTGCACCGGTTCAGGGCCTCCGCTTGGTTCCCAGCCTTAGTGAGTACCTGGTACAGCATGTCAACATTAGCACTGGTGAGATGGAGGCAGTTGGCTACCCGACCCCCTCGCTTGCCTTTCTTGCAATTAGTAGGTGCTACTCTGTAACAGCACTTGCCCGAAAAGCACGTTTATTCTATACAGGGAACCTTTGTCTCTGCCTGGGTGCTTCAGAATGCGTGCACGGGTTTGCATGAGATTGTGTTCACGGGTGTGCGCACTAACGGAGGAATTCTGTCGATCACCGCCTCCAAAATTTGCTCCACGTTTGTACCCAACTTGGCAGACACCTGCACACGCACGCAGATACAGACACAGCATGTGCATACAGACACACACACAAACACTCACATATAGTCACAGCATGCACACTCACTGCAAAAAACACACACGGACCACAACAACTGGCGTTCACCACTAACTGGCGGTAACATCACCGGGACGCCTGTGCCAGGCCAAGTGCACCTTAAGGCCACGTGAAGCGGCGAAGGCTCGCTGACAGAAGGTCACGGGGACAGACGCGCAACATTCACATACAGACACAGCATGAGTATGCAGCAGACACAGTAGCTGTCCGGCCATCCGTCCTTCTGTGCTCCTCACTCTGATGCAGTCGCTGGCAGGGATGTCGAAGAGTTTCTCGATCTCCGCGGCGACTCGGTCCGGGTCCGCGCCTTTGAGGTCGATCTGGCCGAGGCGTCAAACACGCAGCGACGTGAGCCGAGAGACACCGGCAGGTACGGGGATTCAGGAGGCAAGGGGACATGAGGCAACACGAGGAGACACGGGGAGGTACAGGGTGGCCCAGGGAGACACGGTCAGACATGGGTAGGCACAAGAGCTGCACAGAGAGACATTGGAAAGTATATTTATAGGTTGATCCGGTCTCGTGAGATTTGTCTCACCATCGTCATGTTGTATACATTAACATCGTATTGCACGGATTGTACGACGAGACGAAAAGAGAGTGAAAGCTTGAGGAAGAGGGAGGGTGGAGGGAAGGAATAGGAAGGGAGAGGAGGAGGAAGGGAGGCTTCACCTTGTTAATGACCGGGATGATTGCAAGCTCTGCCTCGAATGCCAGGTAAAAATTGGCCACTGTCTGAGCCTGTATCCCCTGCAGAGAAACACACAGAGACCAGTACAGCCTTTAACAAACTGGTGGGGCAAACGCTCTTGGCGAGCATCACGCCTCGGGCTAGCGAACGCCACATCTTCTCAGTCCTGTTGTTTATTAAATACACCACGCTATGTATTCATTTAAGTCGATCTAGGGGAGGTCTTGGACTGGTTAAAATTTTACTTGCTGGTGCACACGACTTAGCACACACGCATGTAACCCACCATGCCCTTTCGCTTCAATGGGTAAACATGCCTGTGTGTGTGACTGAGCACACGTATCTGTGTGTTTGCACGGTTGCGTGCGTGTCTGTGTGAATGTGCCCACGAGTGCACGTACGTGTCATTGTTTCCATGTGTGTGCGCATGTGTATGAGTCTTGTTTGTGCGTGCTGACGATAGTATATGTGTGCCGGTGCGTGTGTGCTTGTCTGTGCGTTGCTGTGCATTTGCTTTTGCGCGTTTTGCATTTGCAAACGTGTGGTGAGTGTGTGTGCGTGGATCCCGTTAGAACCTCGTTAGCGTCGACCAACAGGAGCACTCCCTGGCAGGCGGCGAGCGAGCGCGACACCTCGTAGTTGAAATCCACGTGGCCCTAACATACACGAACACAAATACAACCATCCCCCGTATAATAATAATAATAACAATAGCATTTTATATAGCGCCTTTCACCCGATGGTGAAAGGCGAGTGCTATTAGCGAGCACCTATTAAGGCTGGCGTGGCGCACGGGGTGGGTCTCCAACACCATACCCAGCCACACTTCTCTCTCCAGTGGTGATATCTACACACTGCACAAGGTAGTAATTTAAGGCTGAGTCGGCCTAAATGGGAATTGAACTTGGGCCTCCGGGTTCGTCGCACGATGGAACCCCCCAAAAATTATATAATTTGTTGCTGATTACCGTTCTCTGTCGTTGTTGATTTGCCGTTCTCTCCGCGGCCCTGTGCAGCGCTTTGTGACCCTCGGGTGAAAGGCGCTCTATAAAAGCTATTATTATTATTATCTATGGGGGGTGTATGTGTATTTGCGTGTGTGTTGTGTACCGGCGTGTCTATGAGGTTGAGCATGTACGCGTGGCGCGTTTGCGCCTGCGTGTGGAACAGTGTGGCCGTCTGAGCCTTGACCGTGATGCCTCTCTCCCGCTCCACCTGCAGCGTGTCCAGCACCTGCTTGTTCCCCGAGCTCGGCTTGATGGCTCCTGCAGACACAGACACAAAACAAAGATCCCCCATATCGCCTTTAACGGACTGTTCGGGAAAGTACTGTTAGCGAGCGCCTGTTAATGCCGGGAATGCGCACCAGACGGGTCCGGAACCGTGGCCAGCCGCCTTTGTTTCCCCGACGCTGATGTTTGAACACTGCACCAGGTACTCATTTAAGGCAGAGTTGACCTCGGGGAGGCTCGGTACTGGTTGAAATATCTTTCACCGAAGTTTGCTGTGAGCAGGAATCTAACACCAGGTTTGTTCCGCAGTGCACTAACCGCTTGGCCATCACTCCATACACACGTAAAAAGCCATAGATCCCGTGTGTAGCCTACACATGACTTACGGTAAGAGTTATTAACGAGTAAGGAAAGGTGGCACGAAAGGGTGGCGCAGGAAAGCACATGCACTTATACTTTAAAACGCACACACATACACGTAGACACTCATAAACACAAACATTAATACACAACGCCCACACACATGCAAGATTGTGAGGAAGGAGTGTAAGAAAGTATTGAGTAGGCGGGATAGAGGTGTGAAGAGCAGGAGGAGATGTGAGTAGGCAGTGTGTGGAGCGCACCCGTGATCTCGAGGAGCCGGTCGGCGAGCGTGCTCTTGCCGTGATCCACATGCGCGACAATACTGAAGTTCCGGATCCGCTCCATGGGGAACAGAGACAGATCCGGGATCTGCGGATTGTGGTGAGTGAGCAGTCATTGTTGATCACGCTGAGACTACCAACTCGCTATACGCTTGAGAACCCAGTTTCATCACTCGTGGCTGAAACCCAAATTCGAACCCAGAATTTAAGCGGTGCTGGCTCAGTGCTTCGACACAGCCATTACAATTTTAATTTTCCATTTATAACGCGCACATATTCATTCAATGTCGAATATTATGAACTCCCTGAGCAACCCATCCAATGCCATGTCAATGTATCTCCTCCCCTTTGCTTACCCCCACCTAACACACAGAATCCACCTCACCTTGACTTCATCGCTGTAGCTCCTCGTGCCCACACCGTGACCCGACCTTATCCTTGACCCTGCCCTAAGTGGCCTCAGCAGCAGCAGGGCCCGTGTGTTTAACATCAGCGGTGCACTCTCCTCCTGCGTCACCGTGGAGTTAACATAGAAGAACAACGTTATACAGTTTCACCTGGACCCATAAACTTCAATTTCATGACCATCAGGCTTAAGAGCTCCACTGCTGGATGAAGACTTCCCCTCGTCATCACCATCATATCAGTCTGGTGATGCAATAATCCTTCTAGCTCCTCCGCAAATGTATAGTTCACCGCTCCATCTCTGTATAGGACGTTCTTTTGGCGTAACCTGCCACATATCCATTGCAGACAATATTTAAATTTCAAAGTTTTAACCTGGATGCAAATTACTGCAACACGTGCCAAATTTGTGTAGCCTGGGACCCTGGTGGTCCAACACTGTGTAGCCTTGGACCCTGGTGGTCTAACACGGTGTAACCTAGCGGTCTAACCCAGTGTAGCCTGGCACCCTGGTGCTCTAACACGGTGTCGTCCCAGG
>JAZEWU010000004.1:8266753-8283485 GCA_036362915.1 Geotria australis | reverse complement strand
GAGCCGAGATTCGAACCCGGGACCTTCTTGCTGTGAGGCGGAAGCGCTACCCACTACGCCACCGTGCCGCCCCATAATGAACATCTATCTTATCTATCTATGCTCAGCATTGTAATAGGAAATTATTAACATGTGCACTTGTGTGTGTTTCTGTATGCACATGTTTATGTGCTTGCGTGTGCATTTCAGGAAATGTCTGGGACGCCATGAGGTAAGCAGTGCACATCCACGTACTTGTACTCGCGTGGATACATACTCAAACGTGTACGGCGGTCCCTTGCTTTTAGATGGCCTCACAATACGATCAAATCACTTTACGATATACACTCTATAAGAACATTTGTATCATATTACGATAAAATTTCACATTATGATATGGCTGTGTACAAGCGTGCTGCTTGGGTAGTTTCTCAGCCAAAAGCAGCGCTTTTTAGTGTTTACATCTCAGTGTTTACTTCTCCTTTGTTTGAAAGCGTTAAACAATGTACAGTATTATTGGTCTCACTTTACGATGGTTTCACATTACGATACGTGTTCTGGAACAGATTAATGTCGTAAAGCGAGGGACCACTGTACACGTATAACTCGCTGCAGTGTAAGTTGTGGTTGTGGGGTATGGATGTGGCATCGTGATAAGGACGTGGTTTGTGGTGTAACATGTTTTTCTGATGGTGTTAAATGCTGTGTGAAGTGGTTTGGTGTGATGCGAGCTAGTGATAAGTTTTCCATTAGTACGGTGTCGTGCGGTGCGGTGTGACATGCTGATGTAGCAGCGTTTAGTTCGGTATGACCCTCGTGCGGGTGGTCCGGTGTAGCCATGTGCAGCCATGTGCAGTGTAATAACATGCGTGCTGGCTAACGCGGCTAGCGTGACGGTGAAGTGGATTGGTGCACTGTATTACAAACCCAGCGGCTCCAGTTTGAATCCTAGCCATGGCTAATATCAGTGTCGTGTGATATATAAACCAGTCCTGGGCCTCCCTTACGTCGACTCATCCTCAGATGAGTATCTGGTGCAGTGTGTGAATCTCGGTAGCTGCCAGCAGTTGGCGACCAGGCCTGGTGCCGGTCACAGCCCATCCTCTCGTGTAATGTGCTGGCCGTAAATAGTGCTCAGTAATTGCACTTGGCCTAGCAGTCATTGTCTTTGCATGTGTGTACGTGCTTGCAGGAGTGTCCGTTGCCATGTCACGCTGCGCTCCCGTCGTCATGCGGCCGTGCGTGTGGGCGATTGCTGGCGTGTGGGAACCACACCTGCGCGCTGGCGTGCCACGCCGTCACAGGCACCGGGCCACAGGTGCGTACACTGTGTCCGCATACAGTGTGTGTGTGCACCCATTTATATGTGTGTGTGTGTGTGTGTGCGTGCGGTAGCTCAGTGGTTAGCGTGCTGCGCGACAAAACTGGTGACCCGAGTTCGAATCCTGCTCATGGCCAACACCAGTGACGATTTTGTAAACCGGTCCTGGGCCTCCCCTAGGTCGACTCAGCCTCAAATGAGTACCGAGTGCAGTGTGTAAACATTGCCATTTGGGAGACAAAGGCGGCCAGGCGTGGTTGATGGACTGTCCTGGCCTCTATAGGTGCTCGCTAACAGCACTCGACCCTAGTCTGTTAAGACTATACGGGGTCTTTGTCTTGTCCAAACAAACCCCTTGTGCGCTGTGCCAGCATTCATTGCTGTTTGCTAAAAACATGGGGGATCTTTGTTTTTGGTGTGCCATGTACCTGCCAGGCCGGCCCGGAGTGTGAGGTGTGCGAGGCAGGGTGTGCCCAGCCTCGCCCGAAGGGGTGTGCCCACCGGTGCAAGCGGCGGTGTCACTTGGGTCCCTGCCCTGCCTGCACGCACACCATACGCACACCCTGCCACTGCAAACTCGTGTCCATCCATCTCTCCTGCAGGTGTGTATGTACGCAACACCCGCCACTCCTCAATATACAAGGTGCACACGACCCTCCACGCGTGCACACCAACGGACAGTGCACACCTACACATGTACATGTTGCATATCACCGGGGCCTGGTGGCGTCTCCACGTGTTCCACGAGCAGCCACGATAGCGACGTGAGCCTCTTGTGTGTCCCCACCCCACAGCGAGCTGCTCTCCGCCGACGAGTCGGAGCGAGGGAAGCTGCTCTCCTGCAAGAACCAGTGTCCGCAGAAGGTATGCATCGCACGCACCGTACATACGGTACGCACTGTACATAAAGTCGCTTACAATTTAAATCCATGCTCTGGCGACGTTGGGCTACGCCACACTCCGACAGTGATGAATTTGTGTCCTGGCAGCGGTGAAGCTCGGCCCTGACCCGCAGCGGCGGGTCAGGGCCGAGCTCCCACATTGGGCGGCACGGTGGCGCAGTGGTAAACTTATCGTCTCGTTGTGTTGTGCACCGTGTGTGTAGCTGGAGTGTGGCCACCGCTGCCGCGCCCCGTGCCACCCGGCCGCGTGCCCTAGCGGCGACGCGTGCACGCACCGTGTGCGCGTGCGCTGTGCGTGTGCGCGCATCAAGAAGGTACCGCACACCGCACCACATTCCCCTCGGTTTGCGTCGTGTGTAGCAAGTGGTAGTACAGTTGTTGGCACACTACGCTACAAACCCACCGGGGTTTGATTCGCATTTATGGCCAACACGAGTTATGATTATCTGAACTAGTCCTAGGCCTCCTCTAGGTTGGTTCAGCCTCAACGTAATTCCTTGTGCGATGTTTATACATCGCCACTTGTGAGAAAAAACTGGCCAGGCGTGTTGCTGACTGTTGACTCCTTCGTGTGCCGGCACTTGATCGCTAACGGCACTTCACCCTAAAGTCTGTTAAAGCTATACGGGATCTTTGTGCAAGCGTGTCTGTGTGCGTGTTGTGCACAGATGTGTGCATGTTTGTACAGGTTGTTTGTGGACATGTGCTGTGTTCACAATGTGTGGCATTCTAATGTGCTCACGCGGTATACTGTCTGTGTGGTGTGTGTGGTGTACATAGTATTTGTGGTGTGCTCAAGTGGTGTGCTGTTGTATGGTATTACTGGTGCAGATGATATTCATGGTGTGCTGTACTCACATGGTGTTTTGTGTGGTGTGTGCAGGACTCGGTGTGCTGGAAGGTTCAAACCGACCAGGTGCGCGTAGATTGTGATGAGGTGTGCGGGGAGGAAAAACAAAAGCTCCAGCAGGTACGTAATGGCCGAGTGAGCGGTCAGATCTCTCGATTCCTCAGCCATGGTGTAATGCGTTGTGTGTGCAGTGTATGTCTGTCTCCAGTAGAATTACGTCATGTAAGGCAGCCCGCACACAATTGTCACCCTCCCTCGGCAGTTAAGGCATTTATTAAGGCATTAATACAGTAGCTCGGATCGAGCAGTTTTTTTATTGACCCCGTTAATCGTGTCACGAACCGGGCTCCATATCATTATTTGCACCTTTTCGGCATTTATCAAATCAAACAGCCACTCACAGGGGGGTGGCTACTTCCTCCATACTTTGAGGCTATGCTACCGCAGGGTCAGGCACCTCCCTTGTTCCATGATTTTTACCTTGAGGGTTTTTCCCTGCGTATGTGTGTGTGTGTCGTGCGTGAGTAATATGCGTGTGTGGTTTATGTGATAGGGGTGCTTAATGGGCACAGCATGGGCTACAGAATATATAGGCCGATTTTATACAGGAGGATGTGCAGCCGATTTCACCTGCCAATGACTGATACCAGCAGTGTCAAGATCAGCCTCTGTGGAGGAGGCTCTTGAAGTGCACTACTTGGGAGGCAGTCACCCTCCAACAACAATCTAGGAAGGAGGAGCGACGCTTACAACGAGCGGAGCGCTGGGGTCTAATATTCAGCAACCTGGCTCATTGGGGAGTATAGTTGGTGCCTTTGCCAGTCATCTCAGTCAACCTATGGCGTCTGAATCCATCCCGTCTCATGCCAGCATGCCTTTGACACTTCACATGGCTGCAAAGTGCATCTAGCCTAGCACAGGCGCTGTGGCTGTTGTTGGTGTCCACTAGTGGTGTATGTAGAATGTATGAGCGTGGTATGCGCGTGACATTGGTGCAAGTGGTGCAGGGTGTGTCGTGCGGTGTCGTTTGCATGTGGTGTATCTGTGGTCATCATACAGGTAATGTCGTTTGCTGTTTGTTGTGCAGGTGAAGTTGGCCGAGGAGCAGGCTGCCTTAGAAGAAGAAGAGAAAAAGAAACAGGTAACGTACGCATTCACACAGCCAACTAACTATACGTGACAACAACAGTCGCCATTCTGCACTAAGTCGCGGTGATATCACAGTGGTGCTTGTGTCAAGCGAGGTGTACCACTGTAACGCCGCTCTACCCTTTGCACACACACCTCAGCATGTGGATGCATTCAGCTGTGACTGTAAACTTTACTTACATAATTTGAATTTGCCAATGGGTCCGGGCTTCCATCCCAGCACATGTCCGCACACGTCTCCCTCTCTCTGTTTCCCACGTAGCTCTATATCCCAATGTGGTTCTCTCTGTTTATTCCCTCTTGCCTGTGTGTCACTCTCCTTCCGTGTCCCCATGTCCCCCTGTGTATGACCGCATCTCCCTTTGTTTCCTCGTATCCCCGCGTGTCCTCGTGCGTCGCCATGTCTCCGCGTCTCCCAATGCCTTATTGTCACCGTGGCCCGTGTTTTCCCCGGTTGTCCCCGTGCAGGCCGAGCTGGAGTCGTACGCGCGTCTCTTCGGGAAGAAGCGCCGTCGCGAGCGCTCGCAGACAGTCACCGCTCCTGCCGCCTCGCACATGCGCAGGAACATCGCCGTCACAGCCATCGCCGCCACCATCGTCGCCGCGATCGCTGCGGCCATCTCCTACGTATACAAGGAGTGATCGTTAACCGTCACTGTTATCATCACAAGCGTCATCACCACGATCACCAGTATCATTATGAAAATCACCACCAGTATCGCCATCATTATTGCCGTCATCACCATCGTGACCATCAACATTGATGTCAAGACTGATTACTATTCTTCACATCACTAGCATCACCGTCATCATCACCATCATCAGCATCATGGCCATCATCATCACGACCACCATCACCTGCGCTGGTTTGGACTAACACCCACCCATCGCCATCACCCACATCAGCACAGGTACACTCAATAGGATGGTGGTGGTGGTGATGTTTTGATGCAGGCTGTTTAATTATAAGCTGCTTGTTGTTGGAGTGAATGGAGCCAATGTAGTGATTAGAAACACGACCCCAGCCCTACTTACACCAGAAACACACATCCTATAACGACCAGACATACACTAATGCATGCCCTCTCTCTGCCATTCTATACATTCTGACAATTTGGACTTGCAATTTCATGAAAGGGATTGTATTTGACTATATTAACCAAGTTCTCAAGTGTAGTTAGTTGACAGTCTCAGCCCAGCCACCAAAAACCCCATCACATATATATACACTGCAATTATAATGAAAAACAATGGATTCTTAAACTGAACTGTGGCTCTGAACAAATACAAATTCATGTAATCGCAAGTAGATGAATTCTTCACACCCCTATGCAACACATTCAACTCCCCACCCACAGAGTAAACAACACACGGGTCACTCATGCTCAGTGCACACACCACTCATGCCCACCGCACACCACTCATGCCTACCTCTCACCACTGATGCTCACTACACACCACTTGCCCAGCACACACACGACTCTTGTAGACAACACACCACTCGTGCTCACCACTCACAGGCTACTCGCAGTGATATACATTTATTCCCAAAATAAAAATATTGCGTTTAAAGTGGTGTGTGCAAGTTGAACAAGAGGCGTGTGTACAAGAGGTGTACATGCAGGAGTGGATGGTTTCGAGTGGTGATAGAATGTTGACGGTGCTACAATCCATCTGGCGCCTACTCATGAGTCGATTTCAGTGTAGATAGATAGGTGTTTATTATTACAGCAGAAAAAACCCAGTGAGCTTGCAAGCTCTGGAAGCGGGATTCCTGCGATACAACAGCGTGCGAATTAGGCAACATAAAGAGTATATCAGATCAGAAGGTACTACAACGAATTTAACACATTTACAGCATTAATTTGTCCAAAAATAAAACTTTAGCGTAATAATAAGATAAACAGTAATAGTGTTGGACAAGACAAACAGGTCAAATAATTCCAATAACTTAAAGTACTCCATCTCATTAGAAGGGGAGTCAGACAGACACTCTTTTACAAAGCTATTCAGAGTAACTGGGCAAGAGAGACGAAGACAACCATGTAGACATATACACAAAACATTTTAACATTACATGGATCTTCTTCTTCTGACTGTCACTCAATACTGAGTATGACGCATCTGGCATCGCTTCATATGTGAATGTAAACCGATTCTGTGTGTGCATCTCCTGCCACAGAAGTTGCAAGATCGGTGTCTCGTTGCTGGGTTGGATGTGGAAGCATGTCGGAGTTCTTTACGTCTCTGGCTTTCCTTCTCGATGTGCGCATCAACAAGTTTTGTTGAATTTCTCACACGTTTCCATTGAGTTTCATCATTGGCATGAGCCTCCCAGGATACACGGATACACATCCTTGTACTGCCATCTGCTGGCCACATAGCCAAAGTGATTTTACTTTGACAAGTCAGTTTAAGGGCAGCACGGTGACACAGTGAGGAGTTATGCCGCCTCAAAGCAAGAATTACGTTGGTTCGAATCCCGGCTGGGGTGCCTTTCTGTGTGGAGTTTGCATGTTTTCCCCGTGCTCGCAGTACTATATGAGCTTATCTTTTTACAAAATCGCTCTGGTGTCCCGAATTTTTGTAAGTCAGAAGTGGCAACCCGAATAGGTGGAGGGATGGGATTTAGCGGGCAACCGGACAACCCAGTAAAACTGCATAACAATTATTTAAGCCGTTTGTGTGTGTGCACGCCTTGAGCCCAGGGAACTTAGTGTGCATTATACGCGCAGTATGGTGATGTCGCGTGACATGCAAAGTATAACCTTTTGCACACATTACTTTATGAGGTAAACATGCAGCGTCCTGCAATCGTTGAAATGTGGTTAGAAACGGGCAAAGTTCAATTTTCACTGCGTACATTCGAACGCTACAAATTAAGCATTTTGACAATCTGACCATTTTAAACATTTTACCACATCCGAATTTCAAAGTTGATCTCTCGTTTTGAATGCAATTTTTTTCTTTGCAATTGTTTGCGGTAAAAAAAAATCGCAACACATGGAAGCTTGATACATATATTTGTGGCGCTGGCGGCATAGCTGTGATTAATATTATTTCCAACCTGAAAACACGACAATGGGACCAACGATGCGCCAGGGGTTCCAACCACATGTTCACATTGCCCCATTGTTGCACATTCACTGGGTATCTGTCCGATGAATTTCATTCGCAGAAAGTGTTGTAATAGATTTGTTGACCCCCCCCCCACTCGACACGCGTGGTGCATCGTGAGCTAGCGTGCACGCCGCGTTGCCTATGCCAAGCGCGTCCCGGAAGGCGTTTGCCGCACGTTCCGCTTACAGCCCACGCTACTTCCCCGTTTTGTCACACTTCGGGAGTTTTTGTGTGCAATTATTTTTCCCTTGTGTGAGCCCCATTTATAGCCGTGCCTGACAGTGTACTCATGCGAACGAGGAGTTACAGTGTGCGTGGCAGTAAGATATTCAGTGCCGTAGCCTCCCCACGCTGTGCGGGTCATGAAGGTTATGTGACTTATTCGCCCTGGCTGGGCAGTGCGGGTTGATGAAGGCGGGGATCGGAGACGTAAGCACAGACACGGCAGTACAGTACTGGATAGGGTGGTCCAGATGTCTTTCGATCCCCATTTAATTCTCTAAAAATAAATACTATATTCGTGTATACCAATGGGTGTGGGGTCACAAGACATCTCGACCACCCTGTAATGTGCTGCCCTGCCGCCTGCCGACCACCACGTAGCCCTGCAACTGCCAATGACAACTTGGCGTGCACGGCGGCCGCCCTCTCACGTGTAATACAGGTGAAAATGCGTTTAGCTTTCGAGATCTGACGAGATCGGCCGCATTCCCGGATGATTGGATTCAGGCGGAGCAATATGGGTTACACTTAAAAACAATGTGTCTTCGTGCAACGAGACATTCTAACAACGTTTTTTGATGCAAAATTAACAAGAGAGTGGCAGCCAAAGGAGGGAACCAGCCCGAGAGGACATCAACTGCAGAGGTTGAGTGATGTAATCAGCTCGTGTATAGGAGTTACATGGATTTTCTGAGGATGTGTGAGATGACGATGGCTTTAAGAGGCATTCATCCAGCAGTGGATATACGGCTGATAATGTGTGCTCGATTCCATCATTCGACACCATGTGCAGTTAATTAACATGCAGGTTCACACTTTAGTAAAGTCAATGTTGTTTTTTTTTTAATACAAATTAAAATGTAATGATTTAAATATTTTAAGAGCAGGAAAATTCGATGGGTTATTGACAGACTGGCCTTCATCACCAATAAACCAGGGCGATCGCTGTGATGATGTATCTTGCCAGCGGCGACATCCATATAACCACAGTGTCCCCTTTTGCATGGTTAGTTTGTTGGGGTCAAGGGCTGTCAGTGAGCGCCTATTTAGGTCCACATTGATACTGTGCCCATGTCAAAGGACCAATCCTAGGCACCTTACAACAAGTACATACATCACACAGCCATCAAACTTAATATTTGCAATATGCACTGCTGGATGAAAGGCTCCCCACACGTGTGGGTTATGTGAGTTGTTTGACCATACTTCACCACGCTGGTGAGTGCAGAGGGTGGCAGCTGCGGACAATTTCATATGGCGTACTGTGCTCCAACCGCCATATCGCCCGTTCCGTACACCGTACTGATATGCATGCCGCATTCAACCATGTTACACATATCCTCTTCTCAGAAACCTTTAAATACTTTACACACGTCATTCATATATCATGTTACACTTATCATTCATATATCATATTACACTCAAATATTATTTTAAAATAATTCTTCACCATGTACAGTATCCTGTTCCCGTAAATCGTGCTCATTACGAAAATGTCTTACGTCAGAAATATATAGGGGTCCTGCGTATATCCATGAAAACAAAAGCGTGATCATAGTGACAATAAAAGAAGTTCAAGGGTGTTGAAAATAATTTGCAAAAGCTATGGATAACGCGAGCTTCACCAGGTTGAGACCCCTGTTGGATTACATGGGGTAACGAGTTCGACACGATTAGCAGGTTCCAAAAGATAATGGCGACAGAGGTGGAGGGAGCAACATTACGAACGCCTGGCCATCATGTTTGCTCTGGATATTCCACATTTTCGATATATGCCAGATTTGTCTGACTTTGGGCGCCGTGGAAAAAATCCTGATACACTAAGGGAGAAAGTTTGAGAACCACTAGCCGACAACACGATTGCATGAGATCAATGCGAGTTCGTGAAGGTGGGGGGAAGAACAGAATGGATGATTTTCTCCTGCACAGCCCTCCAATGCCTACAGCGCCTGTTACCCCTCCCTTGTGAACGTGACGGTCACAGGCCCTGATGTGGTGCACCTGTGCTGCATTAGTGTATATGAGTATATTGAGATAAAGTACAGTATAAACATTGTGTTGTGTAAAACATATAAATACCAAAGTGTGTGTGGGCGTGTGGACCTCATTGTGGTCTCGTCCAAAACCTTGAGAGGGCACCGCTGAGATGCTGAATCCAAGTCGAGGCGACGTGATTCCATAGATGTTCCGTGAGCATAGGGAATAATATTATTAAATAGAGGTGACCCACAGGGTAAGAGGTGACCTACTCGGTCAAAGGTCAGACCGCTGAGCTGGCACCACTGAGATCCTGGGGTGGAGTCCAAGCAGCTGCCTGTGGTCAAATTGTTATATCGTGTGCAGCGAGTTGATGGTCTCAGCCCAGCAACTATTAGTCAAAGAAACACCCCATAATATCTTTCGCGTTGTATTAGTCTGGATGAATTCCAGCGCTCAGGGTCAAAAATATCCATTTGACTGTAATGCGACGAACATAACTGTTCGGGCAATGGACCTTTTTCACAACGATAGCTATGAAGGGTCATTGGCAGAAACGTTACCTCGGATATATTTCCCTTTTAAATCCAATATTATTGAGGAAAGTGTTGGGTCTTCTGTTATTTGTGCTTGTGCTGGGAATGAGGAGGGGAAAGTACAGCGCTCCCTAGTGTTCGGATGTGAGGTGTTGTGCAGTACGCAATTTATCTTCTCCAGGATGATTGGCTGTCGCGAATCGTGGCGAAGGAGTAACGCTCGACACGGCTATCCAGAAATAGCACCTCTAGCAGCAACTCTCAGTACTGTAACGTACCGACAGTACACGCAGTACTGTAATTACCGGTAACACGCTACAGGTTCCTCGATGGTAGCTCGTTAATTAATTTAAAAAGAGGAGGGGGGCTGGAGGAAGGGAGTGAGACTTCCTCGTGCCTCTGGCCGCCTCACTCCGTCTGCGAGCCACCGTAACGTAACGTCTCTCTCTGTGACTGTATACATTTCTCTCTGCCCGTGTCGTGTGTGTGTCGCTATGTCTGGCTGTGTAACCTCCACCTTTGTAACGCTTTCCGCCCGTGTGTGACTCGCACATCCTGCCAGTATCCGAACGGTGAGACTGCCGGACGGACCTGTGCCTGTGTCTGTTCGCCTGTCTTACGAATTGTTCCGACTGTGCGGTTCTGCTCTGACTTGAGTGTCCGGCTGGGCTGTGTTATTTGTCTGAGGCCGGTTGTAGCTGTAGATTCGACTCGTCTCACCTGTACGAAGTGTGTGAATGTGTACGAGAGGTGTGTGTGCTGTACGGGCGTGCGTGTGAGCGTGTGTTTGTGAACACACACACACCCTTTGGGAAGAAAAGAACGATGCCGAGGTGATACAGCTACGATGAATGGAAGGTAAGACTGTACACACCTCTACACACCTTCACGAACATGTATACAAACAAGCCCTGTACACCACTCTGACCTGCACACGCGTGTATACGAACTCACCTAGACACTGATCCCCCATATAGCATTTGAGAGACTTGTTGAGGTGAGTGCTGTTAACGAGCGCATTAAGGCCGGCACGGCACACACATTACTTGTACAAGCTCACATGTATACACCTCGTTGTGCACTACACGTGTGCACCGCCGCTATTCACTTTGTCACGGTGATATCAACATGGTGATCGACGGCTTTATTCAGCAGTAGCTAGAGCGTGCGGCGCGTATTATGTTATCTTGTGCCATATGTTATCTTGGGCCATGATATATTATCGATCCACTGCTCGATGAAGGCCCGTTCACGCCGTTGCCATCATCCCTCAGGGCCTACCTATCGGAACGTTTTCAATCAGGTCCTCTTAGGCTGCGAGGATAAGCCAGATTACATAAATTAGATTACATTCGGTATCACACAGATTAAACCTGTTGGTAATTTCTTAGTAATTACCTATTTTAAAGACGAATGAATGCCCGTGTGAGTATATACCAGAATAATCTATCGCTTTGTCAATAGACCCACTGCTGGATGAGGGCCTCCCCACGCAGGCCGTGGTCTTGTTGGTCATGAAGGCCGTTCGACCTTTCAGTGTATTCGAAGCAGCCGTAATCATTTAATTTTCGTTGCTTTGGTGTTTTATTAGTTGTTTTTTTCCGTCGTTGTTGACATGCCGTTCTCTCCGCGGCCCTTGTGCAGCGCTTTGTGACCCTCGGGTGAAAGGCGCTCTAGAAAATGCTATTATTATTATATTACTTCACCACTTTGGTCTGGTTTATATGGTATATACATTTCTGTAATTGGCGATGCTTCTTTTGCGTTGGGAGTCAGTGGTGCACAAGCAACACAACTCTAACGGGCAATAACAAGGGCCGTAAGAGGCATGTCCTATGAAGGTCCATTATAACTTAAACCTCTATTATAGGTTTTAGTTTTAATATCAATATTTACATGCGATGTTACGTTGTGGGTCCATTATTTCTCGCTACTGATGTGAGCCGTTGGCGGGGAATTGATCTCCGGTGACACTAACCACTGCGCCACAGTTCCAAAACAATTGTTACATCAGGACTAAATTGCCCCCGTTTCCCTGTGATGGACTAGCGTCCTATCCTGGGTATAGTCCTGCCTTGCGCCCTGTGTCTGCCCGGATAGGCTCCGGCTCACCGCGACCCTGTGTGGGTTGGAGTGTAAGTCCATGGGCCAGAGGTGAAAGTTGGCGTTAACGTCAGTGCAATGGATGGATGGATCATAACATTGTGTTCCCTACCTGCATGCACAGCTGTTGTAACACTAAGCACTCACGTTACCGTATATTACAACACAGTGCGTACACAACACGTGTTAAGTGCGTTGAATAGACGAGCGAGCGCTGTTGCACCATAGCAGAAACGCACTGTGAACAAAACAGGGAACAAAGTACTGTAATCACACAAAGAACCACCGTATGCAGCCTTAATAGACTGTCGGGGCAAGTGGCAGTAACGACCCAGTAAACATGGAAGAGTGGGCCACGTTGGGCCACGGTGATTTCTCAATTCTAAACACACGCCCCTGGTGGTCTATTTAACACGTGGGCTTTCGCGACCAATATTATAATTCGTTGATGTTCTTTGGGTCAGATCGTGTCAATAAAATGTGTCGTAAATCCTCCTTCACCCGACACGGTCATTTAATAATGTCACGTGGTGTGGCCAGAAACACACTCGAACCACGTTGGGCCGCCTTTGTCTCCCCAAGTGCTGATGTTTTTACATGCCACACCAAGTACTCATTTAAGGCAAACTCAAGCGAAGGGCCCAAAACAGGTTCAGATGCAACTCGCAACTGTGGCTAGGAATCGAACTCAAGTCGCCTTGGTTCATAACGTACTGTCGTGCAATGTCCTCTGCCACTATATCTCCACGCGCATCACATTCAATATAATGTAATGATTAACCTGCATCACAATAACGTGTTAACAAACAAGTACACGCACTGCTTACACAGTGAAGGCTTGTTATATAACCAGGTTCAATACCTGGTTATTCATTAAGGACGTCTGCCTGTGTATATCTACAACTAACACTTTCCTGACGTTGGTGAAGTTGGTGTTAACGTCAGTGCAGGAGCCGGATGGATTGTTGCATTGCAAATGCATTAGAAATTATCTTGGTAAACATGGAACGTTGGACATTTGTCCAGACTTTCTAACCACATACTAACGTTTACCCAGTGTTGCATATTTATTGGGGCTGCATGGACATGGTCACCCCTGTGGTTTGTCTTTGATTTTACGTTTATGAAGGAGATGTGCTCATGGGCTCATTAATGTTTTAATGTGGATGAAGATAAACTAGTGGCTTTGAGGAATTCCAAAGCCAGGAGGTACGATGTTTGGGTCTCAAATGAGCTGTTTATTCTGGATGTCCGTATTGTTACACTCGTTTTATCAGTGTTGTTCTGGATCTGGATGAGATTCTAGGATCGTGACGGCACGAACACAAAAGGGGGATCGGGACTTGGAGTCAGTGGCGCGCGGTGAATCATTGAGGTCTCGGTTGACGCGTGGGTTATAGTTAGAAAGAAGACGTGTAAACTGCCTTGCAGGTTGCATGTCTCGGTGGATATTTGGTGGCAGAACATTTGCGAAAACAGGGAGCCAGGGGATTGGTGTCGGATTCATTTTTCCGTTTTTGACACGCAATCGTGTTATTTAATGGTGCGTCTAGCAGTTGCGTGTGTAAGCTGCCAAACCAGGCTGGAGCACAATGCTCTGCCATAGATCAGATGGGTGAGAGGACGACAGGCGGGATTACGATACTTATATTGTGTACGTGACCCAACCCGTAAAAAGGGATATATTTTGGAAAAGACGCCATGGAATTTCTAGCCGTTCTCTTCGCGGCCCTTGTGCAGCGCTTTGTGACCCTCGGGTGAAAGGCGCTATATAAAACGCTATTATTATTATTGTTATCACCACCTCAGCGCTTGTTTGAGCAGAATCTCACTTTATATTTATATGTACGTTGTGTGTGCCCATAACTGTTTTTTTTGTTTTAGGCATGCTCAATTATATGTTGGGTAGACATTGTTTGATATGTAGGTGTGCATATGCATGTGTGCGTGGTGCTGGTCACCTACAGTCTGTTAAGGCTATATAGGGGATCTTTGTCTTTGTCTTTGGTCACCTACCTCCTCGTGTGCCGTGTATACCTTCATCGGTGTTCAATTACGTAACTTGACCCTACAGTCTGTTAAGGCTATACGGGGGATTTGTGTCTTTGTGTGTGCCTTTGTGTGTGGCTTGTGGTTGTGTGTGAACACTGGGACACACATGGCTACATTTAAAAACAAGTTCCTGTTTCCTTGTCTCAATTTTTTACTTTCTTGATCATTCCACATCCTGGTATGTCAGAAAACCAGGGGAATTTGAATCCAGGTTCTATGGATTAGAACTCTGATTGTATCTAAATTACTGAATCTGTAACATAACCATTCCACCTGATGTGAAATATACACGTAGTCGGCTGTGTGAACCACCATCTATTGTGTAAAACAATTGTGTGATCCGCTGTGTATTTCTGAAGCGGAGTTGGGATGTGGTGCACAAGCATGAATACTAAACAACTCAACACATTTGTCGAACAGTGTGGCCTGAAAAAGAAAATATAAACAAATAATAGGTAAAGTTTCCGGCAATGGCCTTTCTTCATAGTCCGTAGAAAACTGTGTATTGAGCTTGCTATGCGGTTGTGTGTACAGCCTTCCGTTAGGAGTCCCTGTTTTGCACGTTCCAACCATATCCCCAAACCATAATGACCACAGCTCTGAGCCCCAATCCTAAGAGTAAAACTCGCCAGAGCATGACCACATTGTTGACAGCGTAAACTTCCATTAACCTTGGTGTTGGTGTTTAATGTATTGTATTTTACCTCGAGGTGTAGATGTGGTTTCTGTTATCATGCAAACGGCTATAGAATTTTATAAGGCAGAGAGTGTGTAGGTGTACTGTCCATGCTGCTGGGTTTGTTTACTAGGTGCCCGCTCACAGCATTTGTCTCAGCGGTTTGTCTCTACAGGGGATCTGTTGCCTTTACGTTGTGCTAGTTGGTTTGCACATTGGCATACTGAGTTCGATTTCCGACCACGGCTAACAGTGGCGAGTGATATCTGAACCTTGTCCTGTGCCTCCCGTAGGTCAACTCATTCTTAAATGAGTATCTGATGCGGTGTGTAACACATAAGCACTGAGGGAGACGAAGGTGGCCGGGCGTGATGCTGGCCACACAACCCCATCCATCATGAGCCATTCCAGATGCTGTAAATTGCTCGCTAAAAGCACTTGCCTCCATCGTTATGTAAGACTATATGGGTATCTTTGTGTGAAGTGATGTATTAATGTAAGACCGTTACTGCAGATTTACAGACCATTTATGTTTGTACATCTTTATTCGGGAGGTTAAATTTCCATTACCAGTAACCACTTGAAAAAGCATTTACCTGCTTGCCGCACAAATGGAAATGTATCGAGCAATAAACCCAAGATTGTTTAACTTTTCAGTTGAGAAATTAAGGGCGCTACCGCAATGGTGGCACGGTTGGCACCCTGGACTTGGGCCCCTGATTTCATCCATCTCCCCAGACAATTTGCCAGGAGTCTTAAATTCCACATGCCCCTACTATAGGGGGGATCTTTGTCTGGTAGGTATGTGTGCAAGTGACCAGATTGGTAACATTTTCTTGACATCGGGCACAACTCTCGGATGCCTCTTACCTGCTGGAGCGTCTTAGAATCTCGTGATTGTAATGGCGTTAACCAGTTCCGTAGACTACAACAAATCTCCCTTTTGTCGCCTAGATTCACAGCGTTATGTCAAGCAGCTGATTAACCTTCATATAAATAGTTTAGCCATTTTGTCATTCCATTGCAAGATGAGGGCCTCTCCTCCCTGTGTTAGGTGACCATGAATCCCCACGTTGACCATCGTGGATTGGTGCAGGTTGGGAGCATAGGTAAGGGAGCATCTAAGTACAGTATAGTACAATTGATTTTGCTGCACTGCTGTCTGCTGCTCGCATCATAGCTCCGCAGCAGCTGCCTATAGCGGCCTATTATGCATGACGGTTGCCCATCCAAGCACTTTCCAGACTCAATCTGCTGAGCTCCGAAATCTGACAAGATTGTGTTGTGTGTTTAAGTATTGAGTTTAGCCACCCGTGATTAAACCGAGTTGTTGGGTGTTTGTGAAACTAGCCTAGCCACCGATGACTGCACCAAAAACAAAGAATAATCACAGTGAATATTAAGATATTGACGCAAATATATAATTTACAAATGTCCGTCTCTTACATCTAAAATGTGTAAATACAGTACAATCTGGATCCAGTATTTGAATATTCCTGTGTTTTGCCGGTAAGTCTTGTAGCATGGCAAAAGCACGATGGATGTGAAAGTCGTGGAGGCGGGGATGTCTTCATTGAGCTTCGGATAGACAATGACTGGTGGCAATGATGGTTTTCATACAGAGCCACTCTTTACAAACCATAACAGATGTCTTGGCCCAGGTGGTGATTAAAAGACAATCCGCACTGCAGCTGTGGCGAGGGGGTCAAGGTAGAAGCGTTCACGTCGCGATCCCTGTCCGGTAATAACTTGGTGTTTGCCTGCGAATTCTACCAAATACTTCGAAGCCGAGGAGCTTCTTCTTCTTTGCGATTCTTCGAAGCACGATGGTCAGCTTCTGGACAT
>JAZEWU010000004.1:8242641-8254230 GCA_036362915.1 Geotria australis | reverse complement strand
AAGACAGGCACACATCTATATCATGCATGCACACATTTAATTACATTGGTGTATATGTGTGTGCGATGTGTGTAACAAATGCTGTAGGTGTGTGGTGGGTGTGTGTGTAACAAGTGCTATAGGTGTGTGGTGTGTGGTGTGTGTGTGTGTGTAACAGGTGCTTATGGTGTGTGTAACAGGTGTTATACGAGTAAATGCTGCATGTAACAGGGGCTATACGAGTGTGTACGGTGTGTGTGTGTAACGGGTATTATAGGAGTGTGTGTAATAGATGTGCACGGTGTGTGTTTGCTTAATAGGTGGTTTTGTAAAGACGTCACAAGAGTCCGTGCTGAACAGCTTTTAAAACAACAGGTACCAGCACACACCACCCCACCCCACACCACGTCACACAAAACCACTTCACACTATGTCACGCCACACTTGTGTCAACCCCATTAGACTGCACCATCCCAATCGTGTCATGCGACAGTGCGATGTTTTTCCGACGGTTCTGGGACCGATCTGTTTCTGATTTATGAATCTTCTGTGGCTGTCTCTTGACCATGTGCCATGTGTCGGTGACCGTGGCTTGACTGCGCTGCTGTGCAGGGTAAGGACGGGGGCTACATGGTGAGGGACTCGAGTCAATCGGGCAAGTTCACCGTGTCCGTGTTCACCACCAAGCCCACGTAGGTGTCTCCGTGTCCCTGTGTCCCTGTGTGTCCGTGTGGTAGTGTCCTTGGGTCTGTGTCCTCGTGTCTGTCTGTGTGTTCCTGTGTCCTCGTGTTCGTGTGTGTTTCTGTCTCTGTGTCCCTGTATCTCTGTCCCCCTGTGCTCCCATTTCGCTTGGTATCTGTATCTCAGCATCACCGTGTCCCCACGTCTCGCCGTGTTTTCCCTTCTCTGCTCCTGGATATCAGTCTGTCCGTGTCGCTGGGTTTAGCGCGTGACTCCCCTCTGTGTCTCCCGTCCTCCCCGTGTGTCTGTCAGGGAGACGATTAAGCATTACCACATCAAGGAGACTTCCACGGGGCTGTTCTTCCTGGCAGAGAAGCACGTGTTCCCCAGCATCCCAGAACTCATCACGTACCACCAGCACAATGCCGCAGGTACGGGGGGGACACACGGGGGCCTGGTTATAGGGCAGGACACGTGGGGAAAACGCGAGGACACAGGGATCCACACTGGAACACTGGGGTGCCGATAACATCATAATATATAGGAAGCAGTGTGTGGCAATATGGCGCCGGCAAACCGTCTGGCTGCCTCCTCTGCCTCTCTGCACTTTCGTCGCGCCTCTGAGTCGTTCTCTCGTCGAATGAATACCTTTGACATTGAATTAATATGTGCGTTATAAATGTAAAATTATTTTTATTATTATTGACACGGGGAAAACACAAGGACACGGGGAACACGCGGGGACACGGAGGGGACATACGGGGACACAGAGAGACACAAAGGGAAGTGCAGGAATACGGGAACACGAGAGAACACACAGGGGACAAGTTGAGATTAACTCTAGGTTTTGGGGACACATCAGTGGCGAGAAAACAAACCAGTCTTTGGTATCTGTTGAGCACTGGTGATACAAAGGTGGCTGGGAATGGTGCTGGCTACACCACTATCTGGTGTGCTGTGCTAGCCTTAGTAAGTGGTGGTGTCTTTGCCACCACTTGCTCAGGCTGGTACAGCGCACGAGGTGGAGGTCAGCTTGCCGGAGTTGGTGCTCGCAAAGAGCACTTGTCCCAGCAGTCTATACGACTCTAGGGGTAACTTTGTCTTTGTGCATCTGTGCAGGTCTCGTGGTAAGGTTAAGGCATCATGTGACTCTTCAGAGCAACGGGGCTCCTACCACCGTCGGGTTCAGCTACCGTGAGAGCCCACCACCGTTACTATGATCACAACTACCATCATCATTACTACCACCATCATCACCGCTGTCATCATTATTACCATCATCATCATCATCATCTCCACCATCATCCTTACTACCACCATCGTCACCACCACCATCATAATCATTACTACCACCATCCAGCATCATTGTCACAGACACTTCATCGAATCTGCATTAGCAGTAGCGTGATCCCCTTAAGTGCATGTGTGACTGTATGTGTGTGATTGTGTATGTGTGTGGCGATTAGAATTCGATTCCCACTCACGACCAACACCATTGACGATTATTTGAACCGGTCCTTGACCTCCCCTCATCCTCAAATGAGTACCTGGTGCAATGCATAAATATCACCACCGGGGATACAAAGGCGGCCAGGTGTGATGCTGACCACCTCACCCCTTGTGTGCTGTGCTGAGCCGGCCTTCATAGGTGCTCACTAACAGCACTTGCCCCAAAAAATGTTTTCAAGGCTATATGGGGGGTCCTTTGCCTTTGTGTGCAAGCAGAGAAGTGGGAGATTGACCCCCAGGAGTTGACGTTCACGCGCGAGCTCGGCAGTGGACAGTACGGGGTCGTGCGGCTCGGTGAGGTCAACCCCCCCCTTACACCCCCATGCTCCTCATCAATGAGGAATCATCACCACAGAACAACTCATCAGCCCCATGTGATATTTGCCTGGAAGCAAATCACCCGACTCGGCATGTCTCCTGCGCTACACGGGCGCCCTCTGGTGGAGAGGCCCGTTGGCGGAAGCAAACCACCGTTTTATCATTTACGTACAAGCCTACGATCACAATCACGCGGAATGCACTCGGTCTCGTGAGACGACCAAAGCCACAGTATTATCGATGATTGTGTTGAGTGTTTTTTTTTACTAAAGCAGGTGTGGGGAGTAGGGCTGTTGGGCCTTATGGGGCTGATAGGGAGAGTGCAACAAAATCACGTTGTACTGTTCTTTAACACGCCAACCTTCACCAGCCTGACATGACCATTGTAGTAAAGTATGGTCATATAATCGCCCTCGTGACCTCCACGGTGTGGTGAGGCCCTCATTCTGAAGCGAATTTTACGAAACAGCCATTAGTGTACAAGGGTTCACAGAAAGAAGCCCCTTGAAAGGAGAGCTAGATTTACGTGACGCATGTGCAGCCCAACGGAAACTTCCAATGTGCTAGGTTACATTAAGACACTTGTTTCAAATGAGTGTCAATTAAGGGAGATTTTCACTTGAGGTGTTTTGTGCAACTGACCCCGATTCATTGTTACCGAGGTCTGATTTGTCGTTGTTTGTCGAATCGTTGCTGTATCTGATAAATCGTTAGGGAAGTGGAAAGGACGACAACATGTTGCTGTCAAGATGATCCAGGAGGGAGCCATGTCTGAGGAGGACTTCATCGAAGAGGCCAAGGTTATGATGTGAGTAAACCGCACACACGTATCCGCGAGCAACCACGTCCAAACACGAGCGCTTCATCGCGCGCACGCGATCAAACAGTTTTCGCCTCCCAAACCGTTTGCTCGCATGTGCACGTAGCAGCCAGCTGCCGTCGATGGTGCCGCCGCTTTCGCTGACGGGTTGTCGCGCCGCCCGTCGGTGTCCCGGTGCGCGTGTTGCACGTCGCAGGCAGATGTCGCATCCGCGGCTGGTGCAGCTGTACGGGGTGTGCACGCAGCAGCGGCCGCTGTGCATCGTGACGGAGTACATGGTGGGCGGGTCGCTGCTGTCCTTCCTGAAGGCCCGGCGCAGCTCCACGACGTCCGAGCTCATGGCCGAGCTCTGCCTCGACGTGTGCGATGCCATGAAATACCTGGAGGCGAAGATGTGCCTGCACCGTGACCTGGTGCGGTACCCCTACCTGTGTGTTGTGTCTGTGTGGGGCAGTTTGGTTTGACCTCTTCTCAGTCAGGCAATCGTATGGCACCGGCGAGCCTTCGACCCTTCACATGGCCTCAAAGTGCAGATGGCCTGGCACAAGTACCGTTGTGATGTCACCGCCACGTTGTGACGAATGGCGGTTGTTGTGCTGTTGTTGTTGTTGTTGTGTGGGAAGTGGTAGTGTAGCATTTACCCTGCCGCACTATGAGCCCGGTGACCCAAGTATGATTCCAACTCATGGCCGACTCCAATACCCATTATCTAAACCGGAACTGTGCCCTTCCCTCGGTTGACTGAGCCTTAAACTGGTAGTTAAAATAGTGTGTAAACAGCAGCACTGGGGAGACAAAGGCGGCTGGGCGTGGTGCTGGCCACCCACCCTCTTGTGTAGCGTGCTGGTCTCAAAAGGTGCGTGAGAGATGGTGGTGGCTTGGGGAGGCCTTCATCCAGCAGTGGCTGCTTATTGCTGACCATGGTGACGTTGACTGTGTGTGTGTGTGTGTGTATCAGGCTGCACGGAACTGTCTGGTGGGCGAGGGTAACATTGTGAAGGTGTCGGATTTTGGAATGACGAGGTGAGACACGTGTACACCCACCTCCACGTACAACACCTCAGAGCACCGTGTATTCCCCATTCACAACACAACTACACCTTATTGCTATTTCACACCATGTCATACACCCAACACTTCTTAACACAGCACTTCCTCACAGTCACACCTCATCATGGCCACGCGACCTCTTATCTCATCACACAACACCCCTTCATCATCATTATCACATGTCTCATCAATCGCACCTCATCACGTAATCGCACCTGATAAGTCACACGTTATCAGTCACACCTCATCGCACAATTACACACCGGTCCTGGGCCTCCCCTAGCTCGACTCAGCCTCAAACGAGTACCTAGTGCGGTGTGTAAACATTGCCACTCGGGAGACGAAGGCGGCCGGGCGTGGTGCTGGTCACCCACCACCTCGTGTGCCGTGTCGACCTTTGTAGATGCTCGCTACCAGCACTTGCCCCTACAATTTATGAAGGCTATACGGGGGATCTTTGTCTTCATCCCATCACAGGTACGTGCTGGACGATCAGTACACCTGCTCGATGGGCGCCAAGTTTCCCGTCAAGTGGTCCCCGCCGGAGGTGTTCCAGTACACGCGCTTCAGCACCAAGTCCGACGTCTGGTCTTTTGGTACGGACACAACGCACACGCGCACCACGGAGATGTCGGTGGTGATAAAGGTGACGATGGTGATGGTTATGACGGTGATGTTGACGTGTCGGCGCGTTGATGGGGGGAAGTGTACACTGCTGGTGTTGATGACGGTGATGTTTTATGACGGCGGTGGTGATGTTGGCGTGCAGGCGTGTTGATGTGGGAGGTGTACACAGAGGGACACATGCCCTTCGAGGGATGGTCAAACCAGCAGGTGGTGGATGAGATTCTGCGTGGCTGCCGTCTCTACCAGCCAACGCTGTCGCCCCCCACCGCCTACAACATCATGCTTGACTGCTGGAACGAGGTAAGCACGTGCGCACGTACGGCACGGGCATACACCCACGGCCGCTTATCCCCATCCACACAGATGCACACACATTCCCACTTGTGTGGTAGTGCACACGAGGGTGTGTGTTAGTGCACACGCGCTCCCACACGTACACACGTGCGTTCACCTGTGCGCGCAGATGTGCGTGCCCATGCATCCATGTGTGCGCACGCTCACAGACGCACACATACACACCTATGCACTCATCCACAAAGACAAATATCCCCCGTATAGCCTTAACAGACTGTAGGGTCAAGTTCCATTATCGAGCACCTGTGAAGGCCAATACGGCACACGAGGAGGTGGGTGGCCAGCACCACGCCCGGCCGCCTTTGTCGCCCTAGTCGCGATGTTTTACACACCGCACTAGGTACTCATTGAGGCTGAGTCGACCACCCACATGCGCACATTCACACTCGCATATCCACATGCACACTCCTGTGCTCGCCCGTACACACCCTTGTGCTCACCTGCAATGTGCCGTGTGTGTTCTCCCACCCCGTAGAGGCCGGAGTTACGCCCCTCCTTCAGCGAGCTGCTGCCCCGCATCCGGGCGCTGTGCGTGCAGGACTACAGCGAGTAGCGACACGCGGGGAGAGACACGCGGGGAGAGGGAGACGCCGGGATAGACACACGTGGAAAGATATTTGGGAAAATGCGTCGCAGTATTTAACGGTGCTGTGCAAGTCACGGCGACACACAAGCGGCATGCGGGGAGACACTGTGAGATATATCAGGACATAGCGGGACACTGCTGGACACACGGACACTTAAAGACAGACGCTGCGAGCCACGGCAGTAACTCATTGGGCTAGCGGGGCACCGCTGGATACGGCGGGGATGGCGGTGTGCACGCTGTCACTTCGCCGAGACGCAAATCTCTACTGATGATTTCTCTCCATTCATTTCCTCCACTCCCTATCTCTCTCAATCCGTATATCCCGCGACCTCTCTTATTTCCCTCTCGTTTCAATTCACTTGTCACTGTGTGATGAATTTCCCTTCACTCATCTCATCTTGTAATTTTATTCTTGTGTCTCTTATGATCACTCTCCCCTAGCAGTCGTCCCATCTCTCATCATCTCTCTTTAATCTCTCTTCCAATGGCTTAGCGTGGTTGGCATTGGCTCTGGAACAAGGGAGGGATGACGTGGCTCCCCTGACCCAGTTTCCCGCCCCACTGTTCGTAACCTGGTGTCTGGGCTTCTGCAACCCATGCGCATTGTTGCGGTTTACGGCCTGTACACTCTGTTCTCTTTCCGTCTCGCTGGGGTCTTCATCTCAGATGTATTTCTCCCCTGCTAACCTTTCTCCATCTCTCACTGCCACATTTCTGTCTCACCATTTTACCATGCCGTTGCCACTGTGCCGTCCTTACCTTTTGTCCGCGTATTTTTTTACTACACGTTGAGGTCTCGTGGCATTGAGATGCTTTACAAATGAACAAGTATTGTTGTTAAACATTGCTTTTGAGAGCTGTATTTGTTGGATAGCCATGACGATAATTTCTCCGCAGGGGATCCCGTAAAGAGCTTGCAAGCATCTATACGCTATCCTTCGCGACGTTTTACCTCCCATGTTGGAGGCATTTACAGGCTCTAAAGATGAGAGGAGGAACACTGAAGAGGAGGAATACTCGCCACGGGTATCCAAAATTGCAGGTCTTTTTATGCATTGAGCCACGAGAACCGAAATTCATACTATTTTAATTTTCCTCTTTCACCCCTTTTTCTCATCTATCATATTTCTGTCTCACCCCCTCCTGTCACCATCTCTCTTACTCATCTCTGCTTAGTGGGCATGTTCATCTTCAGTTGGTGTACCGCGTCTGTGTCGTCGGTATTTTAAGTTGTTGGTGTTTGTCCTTTAATAATCGGTCTGCTACTGATTGGTTTATAAATGTGTATATTTTAACTATACCCAGTCGTGTCGTATACTTCCTGCTTGAAAAACCTACGTTATGAATCCAAGCTAACACCACTACGTTGCTGGTTCGATCCCCTTATACAACAGTTGAATTCCCACTGCCTTCATGATGGTTTCTAATGGTCATTGCTTTGAGATTGCGATGCTACGGTGCTTCAAATATTGATATTATCACCACCACAGTCAATCAGCAGGTCGCATGTGTTTGGGTAAAGTGTGCATAAACTCCTTCACCAAAACGTCTGACCAGCATAGAAGAGTAGGTCAAGAGCAGGGGTGTCCAAACTACGGCCCGCGGGCCAACTGCGGCCCGCCATCCATTTTTAATTGGCACGTATCAAAGTCTAAAAATATAATGGTCTATGGCCCACACATAATATTTGCGCTTAACTGTATTGTGAGTGGCCCAGTCCTTCGTATATTTTTCTGTATGTGGCCCTCAGGAAAAAAAGTTTGGACACCCCTGCCTTAGAGCATACTCTTTGTGCAGGCTCTTCCACCAGCAGTGGCTTCAGCAAGAAAATGCAGGGCTGCACCTTTACTTTTTTATCACCAAGCAGGAAGATCAGTGATCTAGCATGGCCAGTGACACAAAGACCCTGACAGAGGAAAAGCTCAAGCATCCAAGCGCGAGAAGCTCCTGACAAGAGTGTTGAGACTCAAGTGACGTTTTCCTGGGTACCTACACTATTTTAACTCCGTGCAACTCTGTGCAACCAGGTGCAACTCAGTGCAAGTCACTGCATCCTAATGCAGTGCATCCTAGTACAACCCTGCACAACCTAGTACAACCTAATTCACCTGAGTGTAACCTAATCCTACTGAAACCCAACGCTACAGAGCACAGTATTGCTCAGGGCGCCCTGGTGCATCCCCGTGTAGGTGGGTACACCTCGGTGTAGATCAGTGCCCACGAAGGGGCTGTGTAAGAAAATGGGAAACTGTAATTTAACCATCCCGCTTCGAAGAATCGCAAAGAAGAAGTGCCCACGAATTTGATCGGTGTAGGTCGGTGCCATCCGGTGTAGGTCAGTGGTACACCGGTATTGGTGCACGCCAGTGTAGGGCGGTGCAAGTCGATGTATTACGCCGGTATATTGGTCGGTGCACGTCAGTGCAGATCGGTGCCATCCGGTGTAGGTCAGTGGCACGCCGGTACAGTATTGGAATTGGTCTTTGCACGCCAGTGTAATTCGGTGCACGCCAGTGTAGGTCTGTGTTGGCCGGGTCCCACTCCCTTCAATTTCCTCAACCACCGGTTCCCGCCAAAAAAACGCGATGGTGCAGAGCGGGGGGTGGGGAAATGGTGTGGAACCCTGAATGATACGCGCGCGCTCATTGGTTGCGAGCCGCTCACGTGACTGCATCTGTCCCAATGGGAGGCGTCGACACGGATGGGCGAGTCGTCGCCGCGCTCCCGGTGTAACGGTGAGGCCACTGCCAATTCATAATAAACCATTGACTAAAAATAAGACTACAATATTACAACACTATCAATTAGCGTTGCGTATCGCGGCGGAACGAATGATCGACGTTGATTAAATGTGATGTAAAAAAATGTACGGGGTTTAACTGAGCAAAAATTCTGCTGAAAATCCGCGCTGAGGGGAATCGCGATGGTTTCCCCCCCGTGTGGTCTCCGCGGTTCATTTTTTCTTGTAAAGGGAAAATAAAATTAAAACTTACCGCGTAATTTGACAGCGCGTTCAACCGGCGCGGCTCTAAAGCTGCCGTCGGCGATTTTGCATTATTTTTGTGCGTGTTTCAGTTTGCTGCTGTGGTGAATGCGGAGAGTCGGGCTTCTTTGGTTTCCGTGCCGGGGGATCATTGAGCCAGACGAAGGCGGACATCGCCGGTACGTGTGCGTGCAGCAGGTGCTATCCACTGCTGGATGAGCGGTTGCCGTGCGGGTCATGCGGGGGTGTTATTTAACCATACTTCACCATGCTGGTCAGTGCGTGCAGGTTGGTGAAGACGGGGTAGCATATACGGTGAAAGCGTAGTACTGCAGAACTCAAAAATATACTGTATACGTACGGTACAGTACGTTGTTTTTATTTTCGTAAATATGCTGCCTCTCCCGACCATCACTTAGCTGCATTAAAGCCTATAACACCTATTATGCATGTTAGTCAAGCGCACCGAGGTACTATCGAGGCTTATATCTGCTTAGCTTGCGATATCTTAGCAGACCTGGCGCATATTTTGGATGATTTTCAGTGGGACTGTAAGGCACTGGTTTTTATTCTTTAACGGTGTTTGTTAATTGTTAATTATAAATCTCCCATTTTAATGTTATATCCCGGCGTCAGTTGTATTTATGTGTGCTTTATTTGCGCTTAGAGTTTGTCTGGAAATGTCCAGACAAACCGGTCCTCGTTGAACCCAAGGCAGAGTGTTAACTATCACGATTCTTGTCAGGGTTGTATACAATGGACACAATCATTGTGATTTACGCTTCATTGAATATTTCTACGGAATCTGTTGACTATTGATTCCATCTATTTGTATATACATTGTATCATATACAATGCTGTACAGTATTAAGAGTGTCCATAAGGGAGACGTTTTCTTGGGCTTTTGTGCGAGCTCATTGAGCCAGACTAACGCACTGTGCCGATTTCAGCGGCGTTTTGTCGTCTACAATGCGTATGAGGATTGCGCTCCATAGCTGTTTCGTAACAGCCGTGTCGAGTGTTTCTTCTCTCCTTCGCGACGTTTCGCCTCTCACGTTGGAGGCATCATTCAAAGGAACACTCGATACAGCTATTCCGAAAGAACAGCTATAGAGAGCAATTCTCTTACATCGAGCCGTGAAAAGATACGTTAATATAATGCGTATTGTCAGTATATTTCAATATGCTTTAAACCAGATCTATGTCAATACACTATTGGGTGTTCGTCTTTCCGCCGTGTGATTCATCGAGGTTATTTTATCATACGTCCCCCATACTGGTCAGTACGGATAAGTGAAGGGTTGGGGGGGCTTCGGTATGGCTAGACACTTATTTTAGCCAGGGCACGGAATCAAACGCTGAATCCGATTTTATTGCTCGATGCAAACACCATCGATTCCCCAATACACTATTATGCAGTCATGCTACACAGTTTATTAATTTGTAGTGTATTAAGAATACAGTCGCGATCCCTGTCAGGTAATACTTGGTATTGCCTGCGAATTCTACCAAACACTTCGAAGCCGAGGAGCTGAAAGACAACGATGTCCAGAAGCTGACCATCGTGCTTCAAAGAATCGCAAAGAAGAAGAAGATGAGCTTGTTTTAAAAATGGTTCTCGTTATTTTCATGCTTACAGTGTACGTGTACTGTATTCTGTTTGTGCGTGCCACCGGAAGGCTGTGGGATGTGTTGTGCATGTACGAGTTGTGGCTTTCTGGTCTTAAGTGTGTGTTCCACAGGTAGGGCTGTGGTCGGTTGAGGGTGTGTATGCATGTGTTTTTTTCTCAAACACATTGCTGAGCACATACACAATGTCAAGCAACCAGCAAACAACAGCATTGGTGGCTGTTAGTGTTCCACCTATGGCTGTGTAGGGTGATGTATTCATTGTAAAGCATGTGTATGCCACTCTTGGCTGTATAGTGCGTTGAGTGCATAAGTGTGCCACCACTACCTTTGGGAAGTGTTCAGTGTGCTACTGGTAGCTGTGTCGTCATTTGAGGGTATACATGTATTCTGCAGGTGCCAGTTGTTGTTGCTACTGATAGTGGCAGTATGATGCGTTCAGTGTACGTGTCATGAGTGTGCCTTCGGTGGCTTTATGAAGTGAGGAGTATACAAATGTGTGGTGTTTTGAGTGTGCGAGTACCCTTCCTTGGTGACTGTATGTGTATCTGTGTGTTTGGTGGGCTGTGTGCCTGCGTGCGTGGGTGCGAGGGGAAGCTGTGGTGGTTTCTGCCACGACACCGGAACCACATGGCTTTTGCGGCCGGGTTAAAGTAATTTGGGTGTGGACCTGTTGTTGGACTAATGTTCAAACAATTCTTGTTCCATTCTCATCATTAGAACAATCTAAGTCTCTTTTCTATTCAGAACTGGCTTGGGGGTCAAGGTAGAAGCATTCACGTCGCGATCCCTGTCATGTAATAATAATAATAATATCAATTTATATTGCGCCTTTCACCCGAGGGTCACAATGCGCTGCACAAGGGCCGCGAAGAGGACGGCATGTCAACAACAAGATAAAAAAAACAACCAATAAAAAACAAAACAATAGCAAATAAATGATTAAGGCTGCCTCGAATATACTGAAAGGTCGTGAAACTGGCAATCTTAAGAGCGGCAAAAATATGCCAGCGTCCCCTAAGATGGCCGTCACTTCCTTGAAGACAAACA
>JAZEWU010000004.1:8187991-8230594 GCA_036362915.1 Geotria australis | reverse complement strand
GTGCCGTGTCGACCTTAATAGGTGCTCGCTAACGGCACTTGCCCCAACAGTCTGTTAAAGCTATACGGGGGATCTTTGTCTTTGTTTTTTGAGAGAGTATGTGGATAGGTGTGAATGGGGGGGGTGTTTATGTTGTTGAGTGTGTGCGAGGAGCTGGTAACCCCTACACCTGGCACTTTTCCTACCAGTATCCATGGTGGTAACACTCAACTAAGCTTGTACCAGAGACCCTAGGAGGGCAGGTACTTATGACATATTTTCGCCAAACCCATTTGGCGGAGCCAAACTTAACTCCACCTCGGGGTTCCTCCAGAGCCACAAAACCACTGTGGTTGGTGATGTGGAATGTTCGTACAATTAAATAGCTACCTGGTTCAAACATCAACAGTGCGGAGACAAAGGCGGCCATGCATGGTGCTGGCTAGACTACCCCCTTATGTATCATGCAGGCTTTTATGTAGGTGAGACAACACTTGTACCTATGGCCTAAAGGCATATGCAGATACCCCCCGGTTAATGTGCTGTTGTGCTTTCTGTCTGTGTGGTTCCACATATTTATATTTTTAGAAATGTAATAATAATAACACAATTAATAACGCGTACAAATTCCACGCCTGTGACAGATACAGAGGCTCCGCGAAACTTCAGACAGGGGGGAGTCAGCCAGGCGGTCAGCCGGCACCAACCCACTAGACACTGCTATAATTGCCTGTGGTTTGCGTGCGGGTTTGTTGCCTGTGAATTGTCGTGTGGTTGCAGCATCCTGCAGGCTATCCGCAAAACATGCGGGGACTGGGAGGGGGGTGCAGAGCCGGCCTCCGACCCCTGCCTGCGAGGGGAGAAGGATCCCAAAGGCGGCTTTGAGCTGCACGTGCCCAGGCGCACAGTGGGGCCGTCTAGCACACAAGTACGTGACACCGTGTGACACTGCCAAAATGCCACACCACATACTGTGGGGCAATACAGCACACACGTGTTCACGCCACTCCACACTAAACGCCACGCACTTTTTACATGGCGCACATTGTTTGCTGGTCTATCTGACGAGGTGTGTGATGCGGCTGTGATGACGTGTGCCGCGGCAGCTGTACATGGTGCGCACCATGCTAGAGTCTCTGATCGCCGACAAAAGCGGATCGCGTAAGACTCTGCGCTCATGCCTCGAGGGCCCGACCATCACCGCCATCGAGGAGATCCACCGCTCGTCCTTCTTCTACACCCATCTCCTAAACTTCAGCGGTGAGTGCTCCTCCTCTTCTTCCGTCTCCTTCAGCCCGTCCGCTTTGTCACTCTTCCACTCTACGGTTGTCCCGATGAGGTGTGTGTGCTTGTTGCAGCAGTAACACGAAGTGTGTGTGTGTCGTGCCGCATATGTGCGGGAGCGCAGAGGCCCTGCAGGCGTGCTGCGACCTCTCACAGCTGTGGTTCCGGGAGTTCTTTCTGGAGCTGACGATGGGCCGACGCATTCAGTTCCCCATCGAAATGTCCATGCCTTGGATCCTCACGGATCATATCTTGGAGACCAAGGAGCCCAGCATGATGGAGTGGGTCCCACGTCCTTGCTTTGGCATTCGCAAATACCGAAGGCCATGATACACTAGAGCAGTTCTAAGGCGATGGACTTTGGCAATTATCACTTATCCCTAACTGTAAAAAATCTCCATTTGACCACCTTGGTTGCTGACTAATAACCCAATGTGCACATCTTTATCACACCATCTCTATATTGCAAATATTTTGTATACAAATTTATAAAAACATATTTCAATTCAAAATTGTTAATTTGTCAACCTCATTAAACTCTAGTGTAATGTGCAGTCTCCAAATAAATCAGTCAATATCTTTGCTATATCTATTACACGGAACCATTGTGCAAAACAATGGCACATTATATATAACCTAGTAAAAGGTCATGTTGATGATACATTTAGTGATTTTTTAAATGTTTGCCTGTGCACCGCTGTGATCGCAGTCATTTTTTTTCAACTATTACATATATGTAACAAGAATAATCGTTTGAGAGTCCTGCTTGGGCTGTCTTTGTACTGAGTGTATTTTTCTCCATGTGCAGGTACGTGCTGTACCCCCTGGACCTGTACAACGACAGTGCTCACTACGCCCTCACCAAGTTCAAGAAACAGTTCCTGTACGATGAGATTGAGGCCGAGGTGACTCGCGCGTGCTCACCAGCTCACCAGTATAAACGTGCAAAGACTTACCAGTCTACCGCTCCCCAGCTTAATGCTCTCAAACTGATTTGCTCTCAAACTTATTTGCCAGTCTCACACCAGTTACGCAGTCTGGTATCAACTCACCAGTTTCATCCTAAAGCTTACAATCTCACATTCATCAGCTCGCCAACTCAATATTCTTACAAAACAAGACACAGGCAGACCATGTCCCTCTTCCAGTATCTTTTTCTGTGGAGTTTGTGTTTCCTTCCCATGTTCTCCGTGGGTTTCCTCCTGGTTTTCTGGTTTCCTCCCCCAACTAAAAAACACTCATTAATTAATGGCCGATGACTGCGTGGCTGACTGCCCGTCTCTGCGGTTTTGTCACACCTCTGAGTCGTTCTCTCTTCGAGTGAATACCTTCGACATTGAGTAAATACTGTGCGCAGTAATTTTTTTATTTATTATTGTTGTGTGTATGTGTGTGCTTGCTTTTCTACTTGTAGGTGAATCTCTGCTTTGACCAGTTTGTCTACAAGCTTTCGGACCAGATCTTCGCTTACTACAAGGCATTGGCTGGAAGGTAGCCTTTTCACTCCTTACATTACATTATGGTATGTGTTTGGCTTATTTCTATTGACAGATTAACACAGGTCTTTGATGCTGCAAGGAGATGTGATGTGTGTGTACAAATGCTCCTATAGTCTCCATGTGGCGCAAAGGGAGATATTTGGTTTTGCGTGTGTATGTGCATTCACGGGTATGTGCAGTCGGGAGCTACAGTGCAGTGGTTAATTTACTAGGGTGAAAACGCTACGACCTGAATTCGATACAGAATATCTGATACGTGTCTTCCCTATGTCTACTCAGCCTCAAATGAGTATATTGAATTGGCAAAGTTGGTGCATTGTATAAACATTACTGGGCAACAAAGATGGCTTGGTTCTGGCCACTTCAACCCCTTGTACCATTCCAACCTTCATAGGTGCTCACTAAGAGCATTTCTCCCAACAGTCTATTTAGGCTACATAGGGGATCTTGTGTATCTGTGTGCATGCCCTACATTTTCAGTGTGCTGCTGGACAAGCGTTTTCGAACGGAGTGTAAGAACCACGGCGTGGTCATCCCCTATCCACCTTCGAACCGCTACGAGACCCTTCTCAAGCAGCGCCACGTGCAGGTGTGTTCCTCCACATCACAAGGTCGCTGTCACACTCGTGTGGTTAGTGGTGTGATGCTCCGCGTGTGTTCGCCCACATACCCTCCTGTGTTCTTCCACACGTGTTGTCTACCATTATATGTGCTCTACACTGTACACTCGTTTCTCTGTAGCTCCTAGGCCGCTCGATCGACCTGAACCGCCTGGTGACGCAGCGCGTGACGGCCGCCATGTACAAGTCCCTGGAGCTTGCCATCTCGCGTTTCGACAGCGAGAACCTTACCTCCATCGTGGTGGAGTACCGCACCTTTCACACCAGCTACGCCGCATGAACTTCGCACACTGATCACACCCAACTCACTGACTGCATGTCCATAACTGACTGCACTGACCACCGTGGTCACACTGAATACATTAATTCAGTCGTTCATTATCAGTGCCCGCTTAATCCTGTAAAGGTCTGCAGTGAGCTGGAGCCTATCCTGCAAGACATGATGCATGGCAGGGCTATTCCCAGAATAGGAACACCAGTCCATCGCAGGGCACCAGGGGCTATTTCGTCAGGGCAATTAACCTAGGCAACGTGTCTTTAGATTGTGGGAGGAAATCGGAATAAACGGTGAAATTCCACAGACACACTGAAAACCCACACGGACACACTGAATACATCAGGGTTGATACCTGCACCAGCTGCTATACCTGCACTGACATTAGCATTGGAAGTGTCTGCAATGACATCACTAAACTGTAGCACTGCACTTGATGTCAACCACACTACCACACTGAGTGAGGTGTACATGGAGGTTGTAGTTGATGCGAGCTGATCCGTTGAAATTGCCGATGCGGTTGAGATGGAGATCGTTAGGTGTAGAGATGACGAGAAATATATGGCTTAGTTGTGATGTAAGTGGAGATAATGAAGATGGTGTAGGTGATAACCATGTAATAATTCATCAGTCAAAAAATAAAATAAGTTGTTTCATATTAGGATCAAAGTTTTATTCGAGAAAATAATTTGTTTGCCATTGTGGTTGATGTACAATTCCGTACTAATCTGCATTTTTGAAAGCCCATCAATATATATTTTTTATAAGGGAGTAATCAGGAGGAATTTAAAAATAGTGGACGCCAGATGGCCAGGTGGCTCAGAGATCAGAACACTGAGCAGGCGCCGCTAAATGGCCTGTTTAAATGTAATGCGATAGATTAATCATTGTTAAAAATATATTTGCATCCCTATACTGTATAATACAATAAAATTTGGATTTTTCTCCGTGGTGTCTAAATCCAGCAGTAACTCTATTGGCTGCAGGGCTTGTGAACCAATCACATGCTGCACATATGAAGTGAAGGTTATTGATTATGGACGTATTTATTAATTGGTAAATTATTCTTTGAAGCTAGATTGGATGCTCGTATTGCGAGTGTGAGAATCCATTTAATAGGTAAATTGTTGCATACTTAGTAGGTGGATATTATGAAGTGGGAAATTGCATGTGATGAAATTTAAAAGAGATGGAGATTAACCAGTAGAGGTGACTGATTCCATGTAAATGAGGGCATTGCAGTGAAGAGAACAGCTAGTCGGGTGAACATTTAATTGTGCAAGAGAGCAAGTGGGCGAGCAACTGCACGAACGAGCAAGTGAGTGAGCGATCAGGAGAGTGATTGATCTAGTGTCTCACCGTTTATACCCGTGCAGGAGCTGGAGGCCCTGGTGGAGGTGAACCGCCTAACTCACAAGTTCCTCAGCAAGAGACTGACCCTGGATAACTTTGACGCCATGTTCCGTGAAGCGAACCACAACGTGTCGGCGCCGTACGGGCGTATCACCCTGCACGTCTTCTGGGAGCTCAACTATGACTTCCTGCCCAACTACTGTTACAATGGCTCCACTGGGAGGTGAGGCTGTGGCTAACATCATAGAGGAACAGAGAGGGGCAATAGGGTTTGTTTTGGAGGCTGGGCTGGGGGTGTCGGTGAGAGTGGCTGACAGTGTTTGGTCTACGTTTTGGGTTGAGAGTTTGGCAGAGAAAGTAGCTTCTGCAGGCTATATCAAACTGTTCTGTAACCCATACGTTCTCATCCAAGAGTCTGTGGTCTCCTAGTTGCATGTTAGTATGACGCAACTGTTGGAACTGTTCATTAAAGAGGTCCTTGTCAGTCAGCTGTGAATCTTTGAGGGGAAACATAGGGGCTTGAGAACCCCTGTGTTTATTAACACCACCAGTGAACAACTTACCTGACAGCCCTAGTGACACAACATGACTTAAGGTGTGCAAACCAGTAACACGAGCGCACACCTTTCCCGCCCCAGGTTCGTACGCACACCATACCCCTTCACGCAGGACCTGCAGAGAGACAAACCTCCCAACGTGCAGCCTCACTACCTCTTTGGCTCCAAGGTAAGAGCATACCCTTGCTGATGGTGGATGGAGATGTTGCTGCAGGGGTTTGGCACTGTTGTGTGTAGAGGTGTGTGGATTTGTAATGCAGAGTTTGGAGTTGTTTCAAATGGTATATATGGGAGTGGGGGAGGCATAGATGTACACGTGGCCGAGTATTTATTTATTGGAGGGGAAAAAAGTATTCAGAGCGTGTGCCCGAGATTGGGTGTGTGAGATGCCTTTGGAGTGTATGGTAAAATGGGTGTATGTGGTTGTTTGTGATATTGTTTGATCGTGTTTAGGAGGTTGTGGATGTGTGTGTATAAAATGGATAACATGGGCGAGTGTTGGTATGGGAGGGAGGTGGTACGCTTGCAAGTGCGGAGACATGCGTGTTTGTTAAAGTGTGAATTAGACTTGGAGTGCATGGAAAAGTGAGTGTAAGAATGTGCTTGCATGTATAAGATTGTGAGCGTTTATGGATGCATCTAAATGTCAGTGCTCACCAACACACTGTTTTGTCACCTCTTGCCTCTATGTGACCGTTTTTAGCATATGTCGCCGTGTCTCCCCGTGGGTATTCCCTTGTCTCCTTACCTGCTCCTCTGTATGCCTGCCTCTTCTACTCTGTGTGTCTCGGTGTGAGCGCAGCCTCTCAACATTGCGTACACGCACGTGTTCGCCACGTACCGCAACTTTGTGGGTGCACCGCACCTCCGCACCATGTGCCGCCTCCTCGGGTACCAGGGCATTGCCGTGGTGATGGAGGAGCTGCTGAAGATCATCAAAAGTCTGGTGGGCCCTCCCTCCCTCACCCCCTCACCCCCTCAACTTTGGTTTCATTGGTTTTCCAATTGTGTGATTCAGCCCATCCAGAGGAATGTGGACTGTTCACTTCTAGTTCAAGGCTATACATGGAAGATGAGCACTGGCCCATGCTTGTACGTACAGGAGCCACTTCTAAAGATAAAATATCCATGCTGTTTGTTGCCATGTGTATCATGGGCCCAGACCATCACCTTAGCTCCTTGTCCCCATATCTTTGTTTGAACTCCAGTTGCAGGGAACGATCCTGCAGTACGTGAAGACCCTGATGGAGGTGATGCCGACAATCTGTCGTCTGCCGCGACACGAGTACGGCTCTCCTGGTAAGCATTTATGCGTGTACATGCACACGCACGTATGTCGCATGCGCGCACATATCCATCCTACACACCGTGCACCTGACACCTAGCATGTAACGTGTATGCCTGCTAGACACGTACACATCCCGTGAGCAGCACACAGGCCTCACACGGACACGTGTACAGCTCCATATGTGCACAACACGGTTGTGGTAGACCACATTTCATGTGGTTGTGAAATGTTTCTCTGTTTAGTGGTGGCTGCTATAGCGGTTGTGGTTGTCGTCTCGTGCAGGCATCCTGGAGTTCTTCCACCACCAGCTGAAGGACATCGTGGAGTATGCGGAGCTCAAGACCGACGTCTTCCAGAGCCTCAGGGAGGTCGGCAATGCCGTCGTCTTCTGCCTGCTCACCGAGCAAAGCCTGGTACGAGTCACCGGGTTACAAGTCACCAGGTCACATATTGTGGGGTTACTCGTGTTCTCGTGGCCCCATATTGCCTCGTAAATGTTTTTCTACGTCCCGCTGTTACTCTCACCCAATGTCCTCCACTTCTCAGTCCCAAGAGGAGGTGTGCGATCTACTCCATGCCGCACCCTTCCAGAACATCCTCCCTCGTGTCTACGTCAAGGGTGCGTGCAGGCATGCATGCTTACGTTCACCCACACGTATATATCAATGGGTATACACAGACATGCTCACAGATATACAGCCAAGAAGACACAGATCATTACTATATCCATGCTGTTAGCAAGCAACTAATTAAAACTGGCATGCTACTCAACGGGAGTAGTGTGGTAAGCACCATGTCTGACTGTGTCCCCCAGCAGTGCTCACCATCCTTGATTTTAGCCTAAAACTAAACTAAACTATTTCAATTAGTCGGGAAAACCCACTGAACATTAACATTTTTTCAGAGGCGACCTGGCTACACATGATAGCTCATCGGAGTGGCTTACCATATCTGGGAATTTCTAGAAGCCAAATAATCTAAACGCATGTTTTTAAACGTTTAGGGGAAAACCAGAGGACCTGGAGAAAAAATTGAGCGACCACAGAGAACATGCAAACTCCAAATATATAGGCACCAGGTTCAGAATCGAACCCACAACCTCTTGCATACTCTGCAAGAGAGATAACATCTCTTAGCTGACTCATCTCTACACAATAAGGGCTTGGTATGTTGGCAGTGGGTCAAACTGAGCATTTGGGAGACAAGAGTGGCCAGGCGTACGTGGTGATGATCCTGTCCCCAACTCTTTTGTGTCATACCTGCCTTATTAGGTGCTCACAACCAGAATTTGCTTCTACAGGCTATATGGCTGAACAAAGAATCGTTGTTTTTTTACATGTATTTTACTATTGTGTGTGTTACCTGGTGCAGAGGGGGAACGTTTGGAAACCAAGATGCGACGTCTGGAGCAAAAATACTCGTCCCTGCACCTGGTGCCGCTCATTGAACGGCTGGGAACTGCACAGGTAGGAAACCGGAATGCCCAGCGAAAACCCACACGGACACGGGGAGAACCTGCACCATAAAACATATAACATTATTTTACACTGTATCAAAATATCACATTATTTTACACTGTATCAAAACGAAATATTGAATCTCAGTGGGCCACCTTCATCTGGTAACATAAAAGACGTCTTAAATGATGTCTTTCTCAGCAAATCGCCATCGCCCGAGAGGGAGATCTGCTCACCAAGGAGCGGCTCTGCTGTGGCCTATCCATGTTCGAGGTGGGTTTTCCATCGGTGTATTGTTTTAAAAAAATTGTAGTTAAATTTTATGCCAAATATACTATCGCCGTCATGTCATGAGACATAGTGTCCATATGGGTCTCTCACAGAAGAGCTACCTCTAAGATGCCTTTGAGTAACCTGGTCCATTCACTGCCATATGAGAGTAGTGTTCATTGCATGATCGTCACACTGCTATTTCATAGTCATGTCAGTCAGTCATTTTCTGAAACCGCTTAATCCAATACAGGGTCGCGGACTATTTCATAGTTCTAAACTGAAATCCATGTCAATTCAATTTGGGGATTCATTAAGCCCATTACCTCACTGCACTTGAGAACCCAGTTTAATCTCTGGTGGCTGCTTCGATTTGAACCAATGTTCTCAGCAGTGGCAACTAGGTTCTCAGACCTATGAGCTATCTCGAGTTCGATTAATAAAGTAGAGATTAACCACCAGTTGACAGCGACGGAGGCTGTCGAGGGCATGGAGTTAGCAAATGTGAACGGATTGGGGATTCACACAACACCTGCCGATTTAAAGCCATCAGTGGCTATAATTTGAGTGTCCGATTAACTGCTAAGTGCTGCGATTCATTATTAAAGTTTACACCAGCCCATGGGGGTGTTTTTAATCACGATGTATATAAAAATACACAAATTACTTGATTAAAATAGATATTTTTTTTGCTCATGAGATCTGTATCCAATTGTGTGTGATATTTTGTTATGGCGTATTTTGTATGTAACCTTTAAGCCTGCAGCTGCTAGAAGTGCTACACAACCTCCAATGGGATAGAAAAAATATGGATTCTACCATTAAATCACATAATTACGTGCTTGGCCTTAACTGTTGAAGTCTTTTATGATTGTTCACAAAGCATTGACAGCCCAAACGCTTATCTACGCGGATAATACTAATAATTCGCCGAGCGAACGACTCAGAGGCGCGAGGAGAGCGCAGAGAGGCGGAGGAGGCAGCCAGGCGGTTTGCCAGCGCCATATTACCACACACTGCTTCCTATATATTAGGATGTTACCGGTCCATTCATTAATTAGTTGTGGGAGGAAACCGGAGATCCCGGAGGAAACCCACGCAGGACAGGGGGAGAACACACAAACTCCACACAGAAAGGCAGGAACCGAACCTGCTCGGGCAAGACCGTTCTTTCTGTGATAAGAATTGTCATTTTGAGTGCCCTCTTCCGTTCGTCGTTGTTGCCGACGGGTCACGGTTAACCGGGGAGCCTTGCGGTTGACGCCGTGCGTGTAGGTGATCCTGCAGCGCGCGGGCACGTGCCTGGATGACCCCGTGTGGCGAGGACCACCACCGGCCAACGGCGTCATGCACGTGGACGAGTGCGTGCAGTTCCACCGCCTGTGGAGCGCCATGCAGTTCGTCTACTGCATCCCCGTGGGCACGCACGAATTTACCGCAGAGTACGCGTCACACACACATACACACACGCACGCGCGTGGGAATGGAGTATGTGCACGTAGGTACCTGCTAAAGTTGCGATAATTAATCGGTGAGAAATACAATTTTTACACCCACTGTACATAAAATAATATTGTGCCCGTAAGTATCTGTTGTTTTTGATTTGCCTATTTGTTTCTTTTATTGGTTTGTGTGAAACTTTTAGCCACTTGGGGTGCGCGATTTAAAAACCCATCAAATTATGGCTAAAATTACACTTGTAGGCTTTCATAAACAGAGCCTCACTATGAATAAAATTACTTGATTGTTGAATCTAATCGCGATCCTGAGTTGTAACAAATACTTGAATTGCGAGGGGGGTGATTTTGTTTTATGCAGAGTGCATGCATTGATGGGTGCTCTCACACACACACAGAGGCACAAACGCATTTGTGCACACACATGTTGAAGGGTACATACACACAGGAACTAGCAGAGATGGGCTGAACTAAGTGGGCTGTATAGTGATAACACTGCAGACGTGTTGATGTCTTTGGTGATGGTCGAAGTTGTTGCGGAGATGGTGATTGTTGTGGTTGTTGGTCTGGTTGTAGGCAGTGCTTTGGAGACGGGCTGAACTGGGCGGGCTGTGCGGTGATGACGTTGCTCGGGCAGCAGAGGAGGTTTGACCTCCTCGACTTCTGCTACCACCTGCTCAAGGTGCAGAGGCAGGACGGCAAGGATGACGTCATCAAGAACGTGGTATGCCAGTCACAACCACACTGCCACCACAACAGCAACTGTGATTCAAACAAAAACACATGCCACAGCAAATACCGCTCCATTACACACCAAATATTGGACTTAAAAAGCAACCACACTACCACCAGACGGCATTGTGGCAGCCAAGTAAATAACTCGCCCAAGAGAATGTAGACCGTGGAGAGATGAGTTCATCTTCAGTGCATGTGCTAGATGGATGGATTGATACATCACAGGACCATGAGCCATGGCGTCAGCTTGGGCAAGCCTCAATCCAGCAGAGGGATTGATTATGGCTGATGATAATGAAAGGCCATCTGTCGAAAACTAACCACACACTAGCCCTGCTGTTTCATCATTGCAATGTAACTGCAAGGTTGCTCCCTCTCACTCTCCCCCCACGTCCCCCCCCCATACACGTGCCCCAGCCATTGAAAAAGATGGTGGAGCGGATCCGGAGATATCAGATCCTCAACAACAGCATCTTCGCAGTCCTCAACAAGTACCTACGCGGCTCTGAGTGGGACCCGGCCCACACAGTGCCACCTACACACGGGCACAGCGACGGGCTCCCTGCCGAGCACGTGCGCTGCTTCCAGCCACCAATCCACCAGTCGCTCGCCAGCACCATCTAACACCTCACTTGCAACTCACTAGTACCTCATTAAGGGCACTCGTCACTCATCCACCAGTTGTTTGCCAGTGCCATCTAGAACCTCACTATCACCTCACTAGCACGTAACACTCCACTAGCTCCTCACTAATGCCTCACTACAACCACACTCATAGACCTCAACAAAATTAACCTCACCAGCACCAAATGCCTCATTAACACCTTACAAACAGCACCATTTACAAGTTGTTCGCCAGCGCACTATAGCACCTTATTAACATTCCATTAACACTTCGTTAGCACATCACCAACACCTCACCAGTACCTCACAAACACCTAACCATTAACGCACCAACAATTTCTTAATACCTTACTCACAATACCTCACCAACACCTCCATGTTTCCAATCCGCAAACTCTACCCAACACCTCCTTTTTACACCTCCTTATCACCGCTTCATGCCTCAACATTCTCTCAACACCCTCTCAACACGCACTCAACACCTATTCTCTCAATACCCTGTCAGCACCTCAATGCCACTTCACTAAGCGACAGTTCCACCTTAAGATATCCCTGTGTATATTCACACGTTAGTGTGAGATTAGTAGGAGGGTTCATACGCACACTTTGCATGAGAACGCTGCGTGGGGCCCTGATACTTGTGAGTTTCTCGTGTTCTCCATTGTGGCCAAATCCACTTGTACTGTGAAGAGTATGGACTGCATTTGCTTCTGGAAGAGAGTTTCCCTGCTCCATAGCAACGTTGCAAAAACAGTAATGCAATCACGAATCTGCTTTTTGGCCTCAATTAAACCTGGATTAGAAACACCTACATCCTTAAAGAAACCACGGGTGTCTCTTTTTTGACATGTGAATTGCAAGTTTGTTAGCTAACAAAATTGCAGTTTGGTGCAGCGACATCTGCTTCCAGTAGCATATGTAGCTAAACATTTTGAGGGCTACAGGCACAGTCAACAAGGGGTGCCGAATGTCCTGGTTATAGTACTGTAGATATTTTAAAGTCTGTATGTGTGTGTTGTGTTTTTTTGTGCCGTATAGTCCTGTTTTCTTTAACCCTTTCCTCTACCTTCACTGCTGCACAAACTTTCTTGCTGATTTATAATTACGAGTTTCATTCTGTCTATTTTTTGGTTGAGTTTGCCATTCGTCATGTAACCATTGACTAAATTCAAATATTATGCTGACAATGGATGCATTACAGCATCACAACTTGTGGTCACATTTAGTTCCGACATAAAAACACATTTTATTGTATCAATTCGTGATTGTAATAATCAGTCATTTGTATTCCATGCAAATGATGTCCAATGTTTTCCAAATATTACCTTTAGTCTAACATAATTAATGAGACAGAACAAACAAGAACATTATTTGAGAGGCAACACGATCTGGATAAGAACAAAATATTTCCTGAATCGAGTCATGAAACTGGATTGTGAAAATTCGTCACATTGTGGTGTGGTTGAAGCATTACTTGCTTACTATACTGTCTTGTGCTGTGTTGTATTTTTATGAGCCAGTCTGCAATGGCTAGAGTTTGGCAGTACACCATTTACAAGGGGGAATATGCAGATTACTCTGGGATGTGCAGTCACGATCTGCCGCAAAGTCAGGTGTGTGAAGCGACCAGCTTGGAGGTAGGAGCACTTTTGTAAGGTGAAGCCAGGAGAATACAGGTACAGTCAAACTGCACATTTAGAAAGTGTATCCATATATATAGGTACGTCCACTTGCCATTAGTGTATTTCAGAGGTGTACCTAGAATAATGGGTACAGTGAGCCGGTTAGCTATCCACAATCCCGCAATAACCTCATACGGCTCATGTCACAGAACTAGGTTTAGCACTGCTGACATCCTCGGTTTGAGCTCGAGGGTTGGGTATATCTTTCAGGGGATTTATGGTGATATCACGGTAATGAGCGAGTAGTGCTGAAATCCTGGGTTTGAAATCAGGCTCCAGGCACGCATGGTTGAACAAGGTTCTTGTGTGTAATGAGTTGCTCTCATTTAGCTAATTTATTACTGACCACACAAAAAACCTCCATCAACGTCTGTGTTGCAAACAATTGGGAATTTTCTAGCCCAGGTCAACTAAAAATATATCGGATGATTGGCATGCGGTGAACTGCACTTGACACAGCAAGGGATGCTCTTGAGTTTTGACATAGAAATATTGTGAACCGTGGTAGATCACAATCCCGAGATCCACTCTGACGCTCTTAACATGGTGGGACTAACCAATGGTCAAGGTAATTATGATTGTTTTCCTTACTAACATAAACCTCAGTAATTCAAGTCACTTACTACTTTAGGATATTTAGACTGTTCCTTTGAGTAATGTGTTTTTTTTACGTCTGGGAGCAACACTGGAATGGTCAGGAATGCACATAAAAAATGTATGTTGATAATTGTGGTACTAATGATAAAGTTGGGAGTGAACATTTTTACGATGATGATGATGATTGGTCTTGATAATGTTGATGGTTGATTATGATGATAGTGATAATGATTTTAATGGTGGACTTAATGGTAATACTGTAATGATGGTAGTGGTGTTCCTGATATTAATAGTGAAGAGTATATTTATGATGATTGTATTAATGGTGATGACAAGGCATGCCCACGGATGAAGTTGTTGATATCAGTGGTGATGATGAAGGTGGTGATATTAATAGTGATGAGAATGATGATTGTGATAATAATGCTGGTGATGGTGTTATTTTGTTTATGAGCTACTTAATCTGATAATTTAACATTTTCCCATGGCTGGGTATGAGTACCTGATAAACGTACTGTCTCAGTGTTATCTGTCACCACCACCATCGCAATCATTACATCCTGAATAGATGTGGTACTTATTTTTGATGTTTATTAACTTAATTTTTCTATTTCTTTGGAATATATTGGTGCTTTGTGTTTTTTAAGTGCAGTATTTTTTAATTAATATTTTAAAAGCTAGCTAGAAAGCTGTAAAAAAGTGGTGAAAATGTTCCATTACCTTGGATTTAGACCACATTTACTAATTAAATGTCATGGCAATGCATGTTCATTATAGTCTGCGTGTGCAGTGGTGGTAGGAGCAAGTGAGACTCGGTGCCCTCTGGAGTAAACATTTAAACCCGTGGTTTGTATGAGCGGAATGCATTTTGAAACATGGAAAAAGAGGATATCAATTTGACTGATGTTAACACTGAACCTGCACGAAGTCAGTTCAAACTTCAAACGTAATACTTCACAATATCACTACGTATGTGGCTGTGGATGATAATATGCTTATGGGGAGCTGGGTGTGAGTTGCTGGGTTTAGGTGAATGCTAGAAAATTAATAATGCTGTTTTTTGGCATAGGAAAGCCTCAATGCTTCAATTGTCTTCTTCAGGAGGTTTCTGCATTTGGATCTTTGGTCAAATCAGTTATTTAGTATTTGGCTTAATGTGGTAGGAGATTGCATTGCCCAGAGAAAACCCACACAGGTGGTAACAGAAAAGGCTCCGCACCGATAAATTCAAGAATCCATTTATGTCTGCCATCTCATGGTCACTAAGCCCAAGCACACAGCATTTGTTATTCCCAGGTAGTTTCCGATACCAGCACTAACCAGGATGACATTCTGCTTAGCTTTTAGGATGGGTGTATTTAAGGTGATTTGGTAATAGCAAATGTGAGTTATAAATTGTATGTGGTAGGATTCAGGTGTCTAAAGATATAGATGAGCAGTTGGGTTAGCCGTTAGGGCATGTTCATCTCTGCAGTGGGGTGGCTGGGATTGGCCTGTATGCACGTGAACTTGCAAGAGGCCAAGACACCTGGGCTACATCGTTGGGGAATGTGCCATTGGCACGTGGAGACGCGAGGTGACAGGGGACATTGAGACAACACCTTCCTTACACCATGGCACATAGGTGTGGATGACATTGCGATGACAGGTGTCGTTACTGGATTCAGGCGACTGATATTGTGGCTGACTATACCTCGATACACTCAGTGGTTTGAAAGACTGTTTCTGACATCCACAAATGCAACAGTGACACTTGCCCTGTAGACGAGTGTCTCAAATCTTTTGTCATTGCGACATCCCCTGCCGCTAGATAAACACAAAATTGTACCGTGGAGGGTCGCAAGGACCGTAATGAGAGAAACTGCAGTAGACAATTTATAAATAAGGAGTCAACGCTTTATCGTTAATCCATGTCGTTTATTCCGACAGCATTCAACACGGTGACAAATTGACAGAGGAGCTGATGGAGCCCGTGCGGCACGTGCTTTTCATGCAGGAAAATGCACGGTTGTGCACACGCGCACAAACGCACAGTCGCATCATGCAGGCATGGTTGCACGTACAGGGTGGCCCGAACGTTAGTTTAACAGTGATACACACTTTTTCTCGGTAAGCTAATTAATGGGCCACCCTGTACCCTCATACATTCACGCAGATGCGCTCAGTCAGTCGTGCACACACAATTGCACACGCACAGTTGTGTGCATTTGCACATGTCACGCAGTCGCACATACAATCACACTCGGTCACGCGCACACACAATTTATTTTAACTATATCACAGTCGCACGCGCACAGCCTCGCACACTATGGCGTATTTTCAGTTGCAAACTTAACTTATATACTATTGTCACAAATACGACTATTTAAGTAATACTTTATGACTATTAATACGAACGTAATCTTCAATAATAACAATAACAACAGTAGTAAATGTGATTGCGGGCGCAGTGGAGGTGCGAGATGCAACTGAGGTTATTGTGGGGTTGCGGTTCAGCTTGAGATTTTGTCACCTGGACTGGGATAGTCGTGCATGTTAGGATTGGGAGTTTACACAAACTAGTTTACAATTAGATGTCTTCAGTAATTGCAGTTCAGATTGTTATTGCAATAGATAGTGGTCTAGATAGGAGTGATCCAGACTGATCATCATCCAGGTTATTCAAATTCCAGGTTCCTGACAGTGTCCACCACACCTAACTCAGGTCTCCCAACCCCATAGTTGGTCTCACACCAAATCCAGATCTTACACAACCTCCCAGGTCTCCCAGACCTAACTAAGATGCCCCAAACCTAACCGAGGTGTTGCCGTTATCAACTTGGGGTCTTTTACCACTAACCCAAGTGCCCCACACACAAAACAGGTCTCCTACACCTAATCCAGGTCTTGGAACACCTAACCCATGCCCCTATACCCTACCCAGGTCTCTCACATTTAACAAACACCCTGGGAGTGGTATGGAATGTCTCCCACATCTAACCCAGGGATTAAAGCTATCCCAGGGCCCCAATGTCTCACCCAGACATAAATCAAGGTCTCCCACATAATTGAAGGTCTGCCATTTGGGTCTCCCACTTACCACGAATACGTATGTGTTTTGGTTTGTATGGGTGTATGTGTCATGTGTGAGCAAGAGCCTGTGTATGCATATGTGCATGTGTATACCCCTGCATGTGAAAGTGCATTTGTTTGGGGCATTGGGCCCCTCTGCATTTTACACATGTATCTGTTATGTATAAATTTTGCAAATTTCTAACCGTAAAAAAGTTATTAATACTATTACTGTATATAGTGCTTATACACTGAGATAGAGGGACAGGGGATGTCTTTGTATTACTATATGCAAATGGTATGTGTTTTGTATGTGTATAAATATACACGCTACATTTGTATATATACTGTATCGTAACAGGCAATATGATTGTAAGCAATGTTTTATATGTTCCCTGACCTATGTGTTGCTCTTCCTGTGTCTCGTGTAATCTCAAGCGTGCACCTCGCTGCGCTTCGTTTTTCAGTGTTTGGTCCATTTTGGCAACGTATCTGTTATTGGGTACTATGCATTGACTTCTGTGTTTGCGTAAATATTTATCGATGTACGTGTACATATATTAATGTTTATGTACAATTATGTAAATGTGCGTTACCTGTGTGCATATGAATGTATATAAATGGATGATGTATGCATTCGTCCTCTACAGCATAGCAATAGCCTCCCATGATCTTGTGTTATGACAATGTGTGTAATATGTGCATGAACGAGTAAGAATTATGCGTGCATATTAAAAAGCTGAATGTGTCCCCATACATTAAACGTTTTAAATTCTACATCTTCCAACTGCCAGGCTGCAGTACACCATGCCTGTGAAGTCTTCATCAGGGTTTCTCTGGTTCCAGGCCAGTACAATGACTGCCATGTAAAAGGCATCGGTGGCCAATTGCAGAGTCACAAAAGTGCCATGAGACCCGGCTAAACCCGACACCCTACAGTCATATGTGGGTTGCTCGGGCCCATGATATCAGCTGCTTGGCCCCACCGTGATGTCAAAGTATACAGGGCGTGTGTGTGTGTGATCTAGCAGAGCTTTAATGATAATTAAATCGACTACTTTTGTGTGAACACTCATTGTGGCCGTTAGCATTTAGACTTGCATGTTATCTAACAATTATGGGTAAGGATCTCGCCAAGAAGATGCTTCTCCAACCGTAACATTTTTACCTGTACATTTTTTGATAGCCAAATTATGACATGTAAAGGTCCATGCGCCAGTGTGCTAGTGAACGAGGCGAGTACTCTGGCCCCTTCAACCGTGGTGGCTGTGCCCAGCGTGACGAGAATGATTATGCCGAAGATTTCATCAAGCTCTGCCCATCACCTCCCCTCCAACATCACACATGGGGAAACAGGTGAGACTATTTCCCCCCCTCCCAACTATTTTTATGTTATCTGGTTAGTTGAGTAACCAAACTGAACATTAGTAAAGTAATCTGTTAAAGGAGTGAATATCCCAGCTCTAGTAATGTGTATTAGATCGATTGTAATGTCCCCACGTTGCTTTTTCTCTTGTACCCTTACAACAATGTTGCACGATCTTAAATATTAGGTAGGTTGTGCTATAACAAGTTTTTACACTCATTTGTTACATACACTAACTTGGGCATACATTTTGTTCACAATATCGAAGACCCTTATTTCAAATTTCGTCAAAGGCCTTGTCAAGCGTTTATCGTCACAAACACTGCCGGTCTCTTTAAACTTGGTTACACTTGCTCACCACACACCCTGTGTTCCACCTGAGTTCCCTCCCTCCCCCCCATCATTTCAGTTTTTCTGCATCCCTGTCTTTTATGGTTGTCTTCTTACATAGCCTCAGACTGTAGCCCACGTTGTATTATAATGCTAGTGACCCACTTATGTGCAGCTAAACCACAGCACACAAGAATCGGCCACACATAATTTTAGATTGAGCCCAGTTCAGTCCTGCCACCTGAACAAACAAAAGTATCTCAACAAAAAAACGCCATTCATTTTATAATGTTTTGCACATATGCATTGTTAGAACATATAAATGTATGAGAATATTTGCAGACATAGTATTAAGTTTACATTAAAAAGTTGCTGCTAAGCTCAAACAGACAATGAATTTCAGAAACAAGTGCAGCAATGACGTTTTACGTTTGGATAAAACCCTACTTTTTTGACATAGTGGCATCACTTGGCTGAGCGGTCAGTCTCCAATTGGCCAAAAAAGAGGGAAAGGAGGGGGGTGTCTCGTCACATGATAATTGCTACACCCTGTGATCGGCCATTATGTATCAAAATCAGCTCAAGCATCCAATAAATGACGTGACTTACATGCGGCCACCCCCAGACGCTACTCAATGCAACTCAGTTCTGCTTGCTCCTTTTCTCTCCTATACCTTCTCATCTCTGACAGCTTGGCTCGGTTATGCCTTGCCCACTTCGGGCCCGGAGATTCTTCTTTGTGCTGCTCATCGTCAGTTGTGCCCATCTTTGTCCATCTTGGGGAATTCTGTTCCGGCATCTTTTTCTTTTTCCATGAGTTTTATTCTTGGCTATTCACCTTCACACCTTCCCATAGTGTACCACGGGTACAAAGTTTTAATTATGTTTAAATTTCAGTTGGTGCACTGTGCAGGAACATAAGAACCCCTCATGAAGACTGCACAGACTGTGTGTACGGCAGTCGGGACAATTGAAACACGTGAGAAATCTACAATTTGGCTCCTGCTTCTGTTTGCTCTTAGCAGCAGCTTTTTAATGTAAATATATGTGCATTAGTTTCCAAAATATAGGTTGTTAAAACTAGGCAGTTACTTTACAATCCTCCTGTATATACATTATGTATATCAAGGGTTGGGGAACCTATGGCTCGCAGGCCACATACGGCCCTCAACTCCCTTTTCAGTTGATCCGTGACCACGTGAGGCCTACCACTTTGAAACAACGACTAGCTAACAATATTTATCAGTCCCTGCAAGAATTTTGGCCATACTAATCGGGTACTAGTGGGGAATGTTTTATCCTAGTAACACGTGTCTCTAATTTTAGCACGTTCACTTACTGCTGTTACAGTAAGAGCCTCTTGAAACTCAGTGACATACATTCTTTGTCTCATCGTTATTAGCTAACTTTAAGGCATGTGTTTATATGCAGCTCACCCACAATATTTGATACTGGCTATCTGGCCCTCAACGAAAGGTTCCCCACCCCTGATGGAATATTAGGAATGAATTTGGGATTTAATTTATTTGGTGATCACATTTTTTTAAGACTCTTTTTAAGATTTTATTTCAGATATAACTCATGTCGTTCTCTCTGCAGCTCTGTGCAGCGCTTTGTGACCCTCGGGTGAAAGGCGCTATATAAATGCTATTATTATTATTACTTATGCACTAAATATATTCAATGATAATTTTATTTAGATCTTCAACGTAAAATTCCATCTATAAAATCATAATTTTAATGTAAAATTTTGACGTGTTTAGAATTTAAGCAACATCACAAATCTTAAAATTAAAGTCACGTGATGGAAAATTATGGCAGTGGCCTCACAGGAGGTGAAGTCACTTCCTGTGCCGCCACATGTCATTTATCTATCAGTCCGAAACCACATTTTTTATCGGATGATCCTAAACGTTGTATCTGTGACGTGTGTGCAAGCGTGCACTACATCCCTCCATTCCCCCGGTGTGGGGTGCCGTACGCCCATAACCCTTCCTACCCGGGGTGCTTCTTGCGGTTGAGGTAGGTGGCCCAGTAGACGAGGTTAAAGATGGCGAAGAGGATGGGAAAGACGATGCGGGAGAGCTTGTCGATGCGGCTCACGCTGTTGTAGGTGCGCAGGGGCCGCGGCGTGGAGCACGTCGGCATGACGGGGGCGTGGGCACCCTCGGCGGCCACGCATCCCCCGCCCAGATGCAGGGGGACCCCTCCTCCCACGCCTCGCAGCACCGCCTGACCCTCGCGGGGGGGCCCGTATACCCCTGACGAGAAGCCCCCCGTGACCCCCTGAATGGGAAAGCGAGGAAGGTAGGGAGGGTTTTCGAGTAAGCGGTTTGTCATGAGATTTTGGTCTGTATGGTTGTGCGTAATGTGTTGTTTGATGGTGTATGATGCACCGTGGAGTGTGGTATGGCATACGATGGTGTGATTTACTTCATGATGGTTGTGCCATACCTGCATGGCTGCCTTGCCCGTTAGCACGGCGCCCAGGGCGGTGGTGTGAGGGTAGTGCGAGCCACGGGAATGGTGACCCAGTGTAGTGGTACGTGGGTAGAGGGGGGCGCCCCCCTCAAGGGCGCGCATCATGGCGTGGTGACGCTTGCGGCCCATGGACAGTGGCAGGGGGCGCTCCTTCTTCTGCAGGTCAAAGCCAAGATCATATTACGGTTAAGATTATATTATTAAAAACAATTACCTTTTTCCAAATGACCAAATCACCTATGACGAAATCATGGGGAATGTGTCTGATGTCAGATCTCGGAAGCTAAGCAAGCTTGCGCCTGCATAGCACTTGGATGGGTGTCCACCATGTGTAATAGGTGTTGCAGGCTGTGGGACTATGTGGTGGGTAGCAGAGGGCAGTGCACACCTCCATTCTTGTACTGTACTTCTATGCCCCGACATATATTCTCCCCACCTTCAACTGACACTAGCCATCGTGGTGAGGTTTGGTCAAATAGCCCCCATGACCCGCTCTATGTGGCAGAGGTCTTCCAACCGTGGATTGACATAAGGACTGTACATGCATAAATGTACGTGTGTTTTGCAACGGGCAATTTGGGCAATACCATCTATGAGTATTTGTCAGTTGGGAGGAATCAGCGTGCACAGATGTATTCAAGAATCCATTTCTGAGTGCCATCTTCTGGCCATCTAATACCTCAGTCCTGCTCCTGGCATTCCCAGGAAGTCTCCGAAGCCAGCAATAACCAGGCTCTAACCTGCTTAGGTCTGTTGTGGGTTAGGGTTGGTGTTACGGCTATTGCTAGTTTTAGGGATTAAGACTGAGCTGAGGTTTGGATAACTGTAGTGCCTGCTGGATGCTGTGTTCTATGACTTGCCAGAAGGTCACTGCAGTTATCTTAGATATTTCGGTTCTTAACGCGTTCCAGCTAAGAATCAAGAGCATTTGTGCATTTGCTTTTTCCGTCATGAGCGTGCATCACCTTTGCGGGTGGCGCGTGCTTTCCATCCCAGGCCCAGGCACGCTTGGTGAAGTAGTTGACGGTGGCAAACTCGATGAGGGCCGAGAAGACGAAGGCATAGCACACGGCGATGAACCAATCCATAGCCGTGGCGTACGCCACCTTGGGTAGTGACGAACGTGCGCTGATGCTCAGCGTTGTCATCGTCAGCACCGTCGTCACGCCTAGACACGGGGACACACAGGAAGCGCGTGGGGTCACGAGGGAACACGGGCAGCGGGGACATGGAGGAACATGGAGGATCATGAGGACACAGGAAGGATAAACGCAGATGGGGAGATGCAGGGGTATGGGGAGACATAGGAATAAAGGAAAGTATGGAGACGTGGGACACATAATGAACACAGAGACAGCGGGGAAATGGCAACGGATCTGAGGGATGCAGGGATACATAGTGGAGGCACGGGGACAAAAGGAGGACACAGAAATATGAGGGACATGAGACGTGAAGACAGAGGAAAATGGAGGGACACAGTAATGTGATGGTGTCCATGTGTCCGTGCACGTCTGTAGCTCTTTGAGGCGCGGCATCGCACTGGTTCGTACTGTTTGCTACAAACCTGGGAACCTTGGTTTGATTCCCAGTCAAAGCAAACAGCAGTGGCAAGTGATATTTGAACCGGTCCTGAGCTTCCCCTAAGTCAACTCCACTTTAAATTAGTTCCTTGTATGACGACCGGGCACGCTGTTGGTCACACCGTGCCGGCCTTTGTAGTTGCTTCCTAACAGCGCTTTCATCAACAGCCAATGTAAGCTATACCGGGGGGATCATTATGTGTGTGTACACGACAATTCTTACCAAAGACGGTTCTGGCTGGGACGGACTCTCGGTTGAGCCAAAATGACACCTTCAGGGACAACGTACACACACAGGCACAAATACACACAGAACTGAACCAATGTATACCTTTGTGATATACCCAGTTTCGGGCGGAAACCATGTGTGTCATGCAAGGTGTGGTGCAGAGTGATGTGTGTGTGAAGATTTTAAAACCAGAATGATGCAGGAACCCGATTTGAAACAAGGGTTACATCCTCAGGACTAATGTATTTGAGATGGGGTTAGGTGAGATCGTGATTAAAAAATATTATGGCCTGTCACGTATGCAATTCGCAAACTACTTACACTTGAGTACCACTACCTTTGAGCGAGAGGGGTTAACGCTTGTGGAAATAGTTCAGCAATTTCCTTTGCTTGAATATACATTAATCAGTCTCAAATTGAGAATAACTGTATAATGCATCGGGCATTTACACTGCATCCATATTGATTTTTCCACTTGGGCAATCAAGGGCACAAAAAAGGGCAACAAGCGCACAAGCGCCAACTACTTTAGCCATTGCTAATGACCACGAAGCCACGCCAAGATCGCTTCGTCATTGCATTCAAACCCCGGGTTTTCCTGAAAGTCAAATCGGTATTGACATCCATCAGCAGAGACGCCACATTGCGAGGTCAGTTGATGAGTGACGGAGGTGGACTGGGCTACAGAAAGCGAAATTGGCAGGGGGATTGCCATCCAACCGGTACCTGTAACATCCTCACTACCCACTCTTGGGGGAAGGAGTTGTGAGCAACACAGGCGATTTGAGAAAATGTTAAATTGGGCCGCAGGTTGGGTCACCTCTAAATGAGGGCTTCATCGTTGCAGGTTAACGACGTTCATTCTGCCTAGATAACGGTTTTAGTTGGACTGATGTAGTTTTTCACTGCTCGATTCATGATGGTTGCTCTTCAGAGCTGTTTTTTCGGGATAGCCTTGTTGAGCGATCTCCCTCTCCGTCACGACGTTTCGCCTCCCACGTTGGGAGGCAAAACGCCTGACGATGCTTCCAACGTGGGTGGCGAAACGTCGCGAGGCAGAGAGGGAGATCGCTAAACACGGCTATCCGGAAAGAACAGCTCTGAAGAGCAACCATCGGTTTTAGTTGTGTTTATGGCAACACGAAAGCATGTAACAGGTGGAGCCAACGCGCGACCAGGCTATTCCTGTACGCAAAAATAGAACAGAATTGTTGGGTGGTATAAAAGACGGCAGAAGCAAGCAGCAGGCAAGCGAGTGGGCTCGGCGCCGCTATCTGGAGCTGATACTCGACGTCCCCCGCCCTGCTGGCTGCTGCTCCATAGGACGTGAGTTGTTCTTTTTCACTCCGAGCTATGTTGCAATAAATTCCGACTGGGTTGTATTGTTGGCTGTGATAAATATAGGTTGTGATAATTGGACTTTACTGCAACGTCTGTGTTACTGGGCTGCACCGGACAAACTGTCGTGTCACCTTGCAGACCTGAAGCCTCTCGTGTGGATTATGATATTGAGGGCCCCTCTGCGTTAAGTATCAAATAAATTGTTCAGAACTAATTTGGATGAAAACAATGGATTAATTCAGTAAGAGAAGGTACCCTGACATTACAGTGGCATGGTTGTGTTATGTCTATCTCTTTTTTTACTTGTAATTTATGTCTCTAATTGTAATGCATTATTAATTACTTGAACAGCAAAGGAATTTATTAATACGGGGTTTATTAAGTCAAATTAATAATAATATTATAACGATTGTGTAGGTTTGTGTTGTGGTATGTTCATCATTCTGTAGGTGTGCAAGTGTTGTGGTTATGTACTATGGTGTGGTCCACATACATCGCAGGTGTCATGACATGTTTGGGGAGCGGTGGTGGAGCGGTTAGCGGTGGTGGGCCTCCCCTGGGGCGACTCAGCCTCAAAGGAGTACCTAGTGCGGTGTGTAAACATTACCACTAGAGAGAAAAAGGCGGCCAGGCGGGGTGCTGGCCACCCACCTCCTCGAGTGCCATGCTGGCCTTCATAGGTGCTCGCTAACAAAGCTTGACCCTACAGTCTGTTAAGGCTATTCGGGGAATCTTTGTCTTTGGTGTCGCATGAACTGTAGGTGTGCATGCCTTGGCGTGGCGAATACCACAATCTAGACAGCATGGTGGATACCGTGGTGTGGCCGACATCAGGGGTACACCCATGGCTTAATTTCAGCGGGGCCTGTGTGAATCGATGACCTGAAATATATTTACGAACCTGGCACACCACATCCAATATATCTCTTCACAGCTGGGGCTGATGGTTGCATGCCTACTAAAGTCTGCTAGTGACCTGGAAAATGATAATCGGTGAGAAATGAAGCGCTGGCTAAACCATGGCGGGCTTGGTGCAGGGTGTGAACCGTGGTGCCTTGGTGTGGACCGCACCTGGGACAGAATGACCGTCATGATGCAGGGCAGGTACGTCTGGATGACAAAGTAGCCGATCTTCCGCTGAAGGTGGAAGTCGATGACCATGACCTTGTACTCGCCTGTGCGGAGACACCGTGCACACTCGAGGTGTAATGGCGCACTGCTGCATCAATGCAATATCGATTCCTAAGGCCCATGGTGTATGCATGATATTCTTACGTTTTTTATATGTGCAAATTATACACTCATGTTACACTTACGCTGACGGAGCCAATACTATTTTACAAACGAGACAAAAGATGAAGAGGGAATCTAAACGAGGTGCCATAAATGATTGCACACCCCCACATCCACATACCCATCAGCGTCACCATGTGTCTCCCCCATGTCTCAGGGAGGCTGTGTGTGTATCCGTGCGTCACGACATAACTGCATTTTTCCCGTGTTCCCTCAAGCGTCTTTTGTACTCAATTGCACCGGCGCGTCCCCTCTGTTCCATCATCATCGATGTTATTATTTATACAGCGCCTCCCATGCAGTACATCCCAAGGCCCCAGAAGAAACGGGTGTTTGAGATAATCACAAGGGAATTATTCCGTAAGGAAAAGATTGCAGACCAAACAGAATGAGAGAAAAAAAATACAGCGTGGACAACGTACATGAACGCATTAGAATAAACACATATCTAAAAGGTAATCCGCTTCATTGGACTTTTTTTGCCGTTGTACAAATACTGTAGAATATACGAGGTTGAACCCTTTCCGGCAATGAGAAAAAGTGTTAAGATCTTAAAAACACTAAATGGACACCTTTTTGCAAGTGTTTTTAAGATCTTAACACTTTTTCTCATTGCCGGAAAGGGTTAAACCTCGTATATTCTAAAGTAATCTGCTTGTTTACCAACCCAAGTACCCCGGGGTGTTCTCTTATACCCCTGCACGTCTGTCTCCCTTGTGCCACTGGTTTCCCCCCCCCGTATCCTCTCCTCCCGTACAGACCTGTGCTCGTCCTCTTGGTCTCATTGCCGACCGTCTGCTTGTAGAGGTGGTATTGGTTGAGACGGGAGCCATCGGGCGCCACATTCACCGAGTTGTTGCTGCCATTGGTCCACTCGTACCGCACCTCCGAGATCGGGTACGCGTCTATGGTACCACACCACAACAGACCGCAGCACACCGTGCCAGACTGTATCACACCACCTCACCTTGACAGACTGCTCCACACCGTAACAAGATCACACCACACTACACCGTGACAGACCGCACCACACTACTACAACTTGACAGTCTGCATCACACCACCACGTGGTATTGGTAATAGTGGTGGTCATTATTGGTGATAGTATAACAGTAATAGTTATTGTGGCTGTGGTATAGAGAATGGTATTGATGGTAAGTCACAGGGTTGTTCTAACTGTGATGTTTAGAGCGCTTAGGGTGCGGTGGTTATAATGGCCACAGTTATGTTTGTAATGGTAAGGATTGTGATTGTAGTTTTTGTTGTGGTTGTTTTGCTGTCGTTGCTGTCATGGTGCATGTGGTTTTTGAGGTGGGTTTAGTTGTGGTCGTGGTCATTGTTGCAGTTGTTGTGGTTATTGTTGAGGCGATTGTGGGTTTTTTGGTGTAGTGTTGGCAGTAGTTCTGCTTGTGGTGTATGTGGTTGGCTCAGTTGTGGTTGTTGCAGTTGTGGTGGTTGTTGTCGCTCACAGCTCCCAAACTTGAGTGGACACACGTGCATGTCCATCGGGAAGTCGGTGAGGGACATGGGACACTCGGCGTGAACGGTGAGCCTGAAGATGATCAGATGACCATCACAGCACCATCACATTATCATCACATCAACATCACCAAACCATCACTATCACAGGACCATCAACATCACCATTACTCCATCATAACATCAACGCACCGTCCCCATCACATCAGCATTGCATGATTATGGCAAAAAGTCCGCGGTCTTTCCCACTGTTAGACCACTCTACTCCCAAGGAACTAGATGCTGGCATAGCAACCACAAAGAAGGGCAAAGCTGCTGGGAAAGATGGTATCCTACCAGACTTCCTTCACCATCTTGGCCGACTGGCAAAACAGTGGCTTCTGGCACATTATGCTACTGTGATGGAGAATGGCCACATTCCTCTAATCTAGCATTTGGGATAGTTCTGCCAAAACTAGGAAAGGCACTTGATGAAGCTGGGAGCTAGAGGCTGATATCACTGCTTTGGAATGATATCACCCTGCATATATTCTACAATCCACTATTTACTCTGTATTCAAATGCATTTTCGAGTGCGCGTCTCGACATACTTCTCGTTGTGCCCTTTTTAGTTTATTTTCTGTCGTTTTAATGAACGACCACGGTGTTTTGGTACCCTACATCACAGCAGGTAGTATGCTTTAATTAGTTTGCACGTTACACCCTAGGCACAGATGATGATGTGTGTGAGCGTGCGATACGCGGAGGCAGTCGCCCTCCAACAACAACAGAGGGCAGAAGAGCGATCCTCACAACAGCAAGCCGAGCGCCGGGCGGCTAAAACTCAGCAATCTGGCACGGTGGGGAGCATAGATGGTGCCCCAGCCAGTCATTTCAGTTAGGCAGCCAATGGGCACCTGGGTCTGTCGCATGACCTCCTGTCAGCGAGCCTTCGACACTCTGCGTGGCCTCAAGGTGCACCTGGCTTAGCACAGGCACCAATGGTGACGTCCCGCCACTTAGTGGCGAACAGCAGTGGTTGTTGTTGATACGTGTGTATGCGTACGAGCGCGAGGGGGTGTACGTGCCTCATGGTGTAGAGCAGCGTGCCGTCTTCACTGATGCGGACCAGCTTGTTGGGTGTCGTGATGTTGTGAGCCACCGACTTCTTGCCGTTGTGGAAGAACGTGTCGGGCGTCCAGATGCGTGAGGCCATCATGTTGTTCACGTGCAGCATCTTCATGGAGCCTGAGCACACACACAGTACTAAGACAAAGCTTTCCCCATAGCCTTTAACAGTGAGCTTGCAAACTCTTTGCGGGATTCCTGCTGTGACAAGTGCTGTTAGCGAGATCCTATGTAGGCGACCATGGCACGCAAGAGGGTGGGTGGCCAACACCATGCCTGGCTGCCTTCGTCTCGACTAGTGGTGACATCATATCGCTTTGTTGACCCAGAGGAGCCACAGGATTGATGCATATAGTCGTCATTGATGTTGACTGCAATCGAGAATCTAATGCGGGTCACCAGGTTTGTAGTGAAGTATGCTAACCACTACCCTGCCGCTCTCCACACATTCACACACTCGCGTACTTTCTCGCGTGCCAATACACACACATGTGAGCATGCACAACCGGGTGCCTGAAAGCGTACGTGACCGCTCACCATTGAACTTGAGGCGCTCATCCTTCCAGCTCTGTCTGAAGAACACGTCCACTGTGTATTCCTGTACGTACAACAACAGCGACATGGTAATACTGACGGTGGTGATGGTGCTGGTGATAGTGGTGATGGTGGGGAAGTGGTGGCTGAGTGGTTATCGCGCTGGGGTAAAAATCTGGAGACCCGAGTTCGAATCCCGCTCACGGCCAACATCAGTGACGATTTTCTGAACCGGTCCTGGGCCTCCCCTAGGTCGACTTAGCCTCAAATGAGTACCTAGTGTGATGTGTAAACATTGCCACTCAGGAGACAAAGGCGGCCGGCGTGCTGCTGGCCACCCACCCCCTCGTCTGCCGTATAGGCCTTCATAGGTGCTCGCTAACAGCACCCTACAGTCTGTTAAGGCTATACGGGGGATCTTTGTATTTCGTGATGACAGTACTGATCGTGACGGTGTTCATCGTAATAGGGATAATGGTGCTGGTGGTGCTGCTGATGATGGTGCTGTGGTGTCCGCGATGGTGCTCACCATGTCGGTGTCAGATACAGGTCCGAAACTCGTCACAAACACATTGGTATTCACCTCCGTGACCTCGCCTGTCGGAACGGGGGCAACACGGTCATGGTCAAGGCTCACGGAGGTCATGGCTATTGTGGTTGTTGTGTTTACAAAATTGTAAGTTGTAATGCGTATATTTGTAGTTTTGGCTGGTATTGATGGTTGTGGTATGGCTAGTGTTGGTGGTTGCGGGTGGTATTTGGTGATTGCGGTGGTTGCGGTATTGGTGGCTGTGGTTACCGCCGAGGCCGGGTCTCAGGCGGTTATCGTAGCCGTCGAGGAGTCCATCGAGGATTTTTGTGAAAATTTTGATTTTGTCCTGGCTGTTCCCTCCGTCACTGACATCACTATCACACACCACACATCACACGAAATACCAGACGGCGAACATTACACGACCATCATCACACATACTGAATATGACTCCTCAACCAAAGTGTAAACCCGTGGTCCTTAATCTATGCGTCGCACCCCCTCTGACATACTTCCATGGGGACACATTTTTCAGCATGGACACCGTGCAGGCAAAGCTTTAGTTGAATGCGGGTGACGTCAGTGCCATGTTGCAGCATCAAAACACTTTCATACGTGACACAAACACCTTGCTAACAACGGCGGTCCCATCGCGTGATCACTGTGTATTGTGGACGAGGCAACTTGGGAAGGGGGTGAGGTGGCAGGGGAGGGCTGTCACGCCAATGGGTTTGAGAACCTAAGTGTTGCCCATCGCCACCGTTTCTCACCTTGTGTGTGCCCGCAGCGCGAGCGCGAGGTACAGGAGGAAGGCCAGCAGAGTCATCCTGGAGGGAATGAGAGACACGTTGAGGTGAGCATGCATAAACATCTCACGTGGACAAACACTCAGAGATGCTCAGAAACAATCAAGAGATAATACTCTTAGAGATTAACGGTGGCTACGCCATTTTTCAATGGCGTACGCCATTTTTCAATGGCGTAGCCATCGAGTGCGCAAGAGGTGCAACTGCACTGGGGTCCACAGTGTGGTGAGACTCAGGCCTCTCCCAGGTCGAGGCAGCCTGCCATGTGTGGTGGACTGCATGGAGATGTGCGGAACGACAACAAACCACGAAGATGTAAACGTGCACAGGGTGTCTGAAGGAATTAAACTCTTAAACGAGGGCAAATTCACTGGTGCAATAGCATAGTGCAAAGGTCGGGGCCTCCTCAGTAAACATGGAACGTTGGGCCAACGGTTCCAACCACATGCCAACGCTGACCCAGTGTTCTACGTTGGCTCGTCTAGATCACAGCACAATTCGCCATCTGCTGCTGCGTCACTGCTCCATGCCATCGTTGCTATTTGGTGTTGTGACCAAACCACTTGAAATGTGCCCGATATCGTGAGACCTCTGGAGCCAAGCAGGGGTTTGGCTTGGATAGAGCTCAGGTGGAGCACGTGGTGAGCTCGTGTCCACTGCGAGCGATCTCCGAGGGCACGGCTGGGATTTACTCATTTGTGCCGGGAAGCCAGAAGCTGGATTCGCAGCAGAGACATTGACTTACAGCTGCTACTCTATTCACATCCATACGAAGAAACAAAAATGCAAAGGTAGGTTGAATAGAGCAGGGATGAGAAGATGCTCAGTAATTTGGCATATTAGTTAGGAACCAGGGATAAGAATATATGTTAGTCTTTAGTAAGAGTTTACATTTTACTTGATTATTATGAATAACCCCGAGAATGACAGGAACATGTCTGAGATTTTCTCTCCATAGTTATTTTTGGATCGCTGTGTCGAGTGTTATTCCTCTGCTTCGTGACATTTCAGCTCCCACGTTGGAGGCATCACTAGGTGTCCTCCAATGTGGGAGACAAAACGTTGTGAAGGAAAGTAAAGGAACGCTCAACACGGCTATCTCGAAAGATCAGCTATGGAGAGCAATTCTCATACATTGAGCCATGAAAGCCTACATCAGTACACGGGAATATCTCTGTTCTCAGCAAGACCAAGACAAGTACAGGCCAGGCTGGTGTGATGCTAGTTACACTTGGACATTGAAAAGAAAATGAGGATAACATTAATGAGAGGCATCAGCAAGACTGTGAACATCAAAAATAGCTCAGGAGGTAGGAGGATTTAGACTAATTTTATATTCCAGTCCCCAGAGAAGCAACATGATTAAGTGGATGTCACCACTATAAATAATGAAGTGCGTCGTATGGTAATGTATCGTGCAATGAAAGTGGAGAAGCTGCAAATCACAGTTCGACAAATCATCATGACTGTTATCCACTCTGATCTATTTATCTGCTATGAAGAAGGACCATTGGCTGAAACGCCACATATTATATACTTTTCCCAGTTTCAGGCCAAGGAATTATTGACAGGGGACGTGTTGAGTGTGTTTTTGCTATCTGTGCTTGTACGCCAGTGCCAACGCAGCTTCATCACCAGATAATTTGATGAAGAAAGGGAGTGACAGAGGATTAGAATGCCAGTCAAAAAGATCGATTACACAAAGCTCTGTAAAACCACAAGGAAAAGGACGAGAATAGAACCCAGAGAATAGGGCAGAACAGTGACAGACGATGCCACACAGGAAACAGTCGGAGCAATGAGAGCAGAAAATCTGATATGGTAACCGGTAAGTCACAAGTGGTGCTCGCCCTTAAGAGAGCAGGATTAGAACTGTAATACAGGCCAGAATCAGTAAACAAGACCTCAATTTTTATCACTCGTAGAAACAATCACCTACTTTAGTAGAGACATTATTATGACAAGGGGGAGAATGCTCCAGATGGAATAACCGCTGCCCTTATCAGTATGAAAATAAATGGAAAGGTTTCAGGTCAGGTGGGATTAACTGTGGAAATAATCAAAGAAGCTCGGCTTCGAAGTGAATCAAAGAAGCTTGGCTTCGAAGCCGAGTTGAAAGACAACGATGTCCAGAAGCTGACCATCGTGATTCGAAGAATCGCAAAGAAGAAGATCAAAGAAGCAAGGCCAGGTTCTATTTACTCATTGTCTCCAAAGGAGAGGAAATACCTGAGTGGTGAAAGCATGCATCGATTATCGTTCTATGGAATGGAAAGGAAGTCGGCACTTTGTTTCAAAAATTACACACCTATTCGCTCTTCCATCACAAAGCATCCGGATGATGTTCATGAAGATCATAGTATACTGAATAAAGGCCACTTGAGAGGCTAAATGACTACTTAAGGCAAGCTCGATTTAGACAGGGGATTGTACCATCGACTATATATATATGGGGACATCAATCATAGCCTAGAAAAATACATTATGATAAAACACTATTATTTCTAATATTTGTAGACTATGATGAATGCATTTAGTCCAGTCGTGCAAGTTCTCACAATAAAACATTATAGAAAGTATATCTAAGCCGTTTAGAGAAGGTGGAACGATTACAATTAAGTTACACGAAGAAAGCAGCGCAATATAAATCAGAACAATAATCATCTCATTATGCTACAAATGAACAATATCTACCGGATATGATTGAAGAGAACTTAAAGAATGCTACAAAGTTGTGCTACGGATAAATACAAGCAAAACAAGTCGCATACAAAAACGTTTGGTGGACATAGAATAATTATTGGAGGAACGGACATAAAAAACAGCAGAAAACATCAGTGTGTGCATCTACGAGGACAAATATTAAATAGAGATTGGGATGTAAATGATTAGAGACCAACAATAAGATGATGGAGTTATTTTGGAGAACAAAATACGATCGAGAAAAGTAAATGAGCAAAGTGCTCTGGACCAGCAAAATGAACCTCTCAAATAGAATTTAACAAAAGCTGAATAGTATGCGAAAAAAGGGCGCGGCATGTTGGTAACTTATGTTGAAAGAGGAATACGAGGACAAGAGAATAAAGACAAACATGAGACAATTTAGTGGATGATAAATAATTGGACTTCGGAGGACACACTATGACAAGGGATGATGACCTTTAGACGAGATTGGTGACAGAATGACACCCATAGGAGGGAAATCACATGAGACGATGACCTCTACGGAGATGATCACATTGCTCCACAACTGAGATGGATTGGGGCACTACTAGAGCATGAGGGACGGTGGTGTTCGAACGCCTTCATCCAGCAGTAGATAGCAAAAAACCTGACGAGGATGAAAAACGTCTAGATAACCGACAGTCAGAGATAACATTCGTAGAGGTTACCACTCAAACACTCCTAGAGATAACTCTAAGCAGTCAATCAGAGGTAATCACTCAGACCGGGACTATCACCCAGTCACTCATAGGAGAAAACCACATGGACCATTGCTTGATGGTAACACTTAAACTCTCGTGGTCTTCTTTATTAAGTTCTTAAATAATTTGAAAATAATGTATATCTGTGGTAATAATGTGTATGCCTAGATAAAACCCCATTAACTGGTCGATAACATAATATTTATAGGACGCAGTGTCTCTACCCCCCCTCACCCGTCTGCAGTCTCCTCGCGCCTCTGAGTCGTTCTCGATTCGAATGAATACCTTCAACATTGAACGAATACGTGTGCAGGTTATGAATTCTGAATCCATTTTGCTTGTCCAGATTTTGAAAAGTTCTTCAAAAGTCACTGGGGATAATTTTGTCGAGAGCATATATCATCAGACTCATTCTCTCTCCAAACATTGAACCAGCTGACCAAAACATCTTACTTTCTCTCTCTAGCTCTATGTCTGTATCTCTATCCTCCTGTCTCTGTGTCCCTATGTCTCCGCCCTGTCGCTCACCCTCCCTCCCTGTCTCCCTTCGTGTTTGTCTTTAAAGACGTGACGGCCATCTTAGGGGACGCTGGTAGATTTTTGCCGCTCTTAAAATTGTCTGTTTCACGACGTTTCAGTGTATTCGAAGCAGCCTTAATCATTTATTTTTTGTTGCTTTGGTTTTTATTAGTTGTTTTTGTTGTTGTTGTGCAGCGCTTTGTGACCCTCGGGTGAAAGGCGCTCTATAAAATGCTATTACTGTTATTATTCATTGTCAGAAACCGCTTAATCCTATACAGGGTTGCGGTGAGCCAGAGTCTATCCCGGCAGACACAGGGCGCAAGGCAGGCCTATAACCGTGATGTGACGCCAGTCCATCACAGGGCTCCTCTTCGCCTATGTACTTTGATACTTGATGCAGTCTCAATGTCGCTGTTACATCCGTGTGAATATTTTTTGAACAAAATCATTTATAATCACGTTTGTCTTAGTCCCGGTTTTGCGAGAGCTTGGATGACCAATCCAAACGCCTTTTCATCGTTCACTACGACCCAAGCAGAATGAAACTGTATTTGCTGTTCAATTCGTATTTTCCCGAACCAGATTGATAGCATGTACAGTAGTCACGATCGATTATAGAAACCCCTGTTCCTAAACCTGGGCAAGCTTAGACAGAGACTCATTGAGAGACAATCATAGAGGTTATCTCTCATACATTACTATCCATAAAGATACTTAGTGTCAGAGAAGAACACTCACAGACGCACTCATAAATAAACGTATACAGTATAGAACTGCTCAAATAAACGTTTTGATATTGCTCTGAAAAAAATTAGTCGAACGATGGACTACAGTATCTGTATTTATATAGTGGAAACACAGAACAGTCAGTTCTGCTCACGTTTGATTTTGACCCGCATTGCTTTATTTCAGCCGGAACAATCCGGAACGCTTTTCTGACAAAATATTATAATTTTTTTCTCCACGGGATATCCATCTCTCCTTATTTTGTCCTAAACCTGTGCATGTGATTATAGGAATGTACAGTTCAATAATATGGGACTGTTATGGTTAGGTGAACCTTCTATGATAGTGGTAGTGCCTTACTCTGAAAATCCCTACTCCCAGCCAGACGAGCAGCGTTCCGGAAAATAACGCGAAACGATTAATTAGATTCGGAGATGCACCGAGATAAATGTCACTGCTCGGAGGAGGAGGGCGTGATATGCGTTAAGAGATGGGAGTGCGAGGTATCAAGAGAGACACAAGGGATGCGTGAACCCATAGATGTAAAAACAAGACAGATGCCCTAACGGTAAACATGGAGATGCATGACGAGAGGAATGCATCTCCATGTGTTATTATAATGATGGTAAAGATAACAATTTATGACAATAGCGTTGACAATAATAGAAGTTCGTGTCGACGATTGGGGGAGTTTGTTGGAGAATGATGAATACTGTGATGACGATATTTCCCCTGATGATGGTCGTGGTTATTATGGCAAGAGTAGCGATGATGCTGCTGCTTCTGCTGCTGGTGGTGATTCCGATTGATTGCGATATTTTTATGATGGATCGTGGAGACGACTATTGTGTTGATGGATAGAGGATAGTTGAGATGATAAAGATGATGATGGTGACAGTGGTAGTTGCGTGGACGATCACGAATGATTAACGTGAAGATAATGAATATGACAAGCAAGGCGATTTGATAACAGGTGACGGTGCGAACGATGCAACTGATGCTGCTACTGCTCACGCTGCTGCTGCTGACGGTGGTCTAAGACTCGCGCCAATGATTTGTGTGCGTGCAAATTCCCTGTGCAGAATCCCCGCATATCCCCCGACACTGCACGCGTTGCGATACGAGAGGTCAACCATCAGCACCACGACCAGCGACCACCGTAATTATTACAAACGCTACCACCACCATCATCATGAGCTTCAGCAGCAATATCACCACCCCAGCCACCACGGCCGAGACCACCATCATTACAATATCACTGTACGTCACCATTTTCATGGTTACCGCCGTCACCGTGCTTCAAACACCATCGACATCATCAGCATTAACATCAACAAAAATGTCGCCATCGTCGACACTCACCTGACCCGACGACGGCTGCCTCGTAATAAATTATCGCGCCGGAGTATTTTTGGTTCGCCTCCCTCTCCTCTCGCTCTTCTCTGTCTCCCTCTCCCCTTCCTCCCCTCAATGCCTCTCGTTCAGTGCCTCTCCGCTCCCTCTCCCTCCCTCCCTCTCCCCTCCCTTTTTTGCCTCCCCGCTCCTCTCTCTCTGCTTCTCTTCCCTGCCTCTCCTTTCACTGCCTTCCCTCTCTCCGCCTGCGTCTCCCTAGCCTCTCCTCTCCCCTTCTACCCTCCCTCCCTGTCACTGTCCCTCTCCCTTCCCTTCACTCTTGTCTCCTTTATATCTACTACTCCCCTCCGCCTTATCTTCCTATCTCTCCCTCGCTTCTCTCCGTTCTTCACTAGGTCCCACACTCCACCTCTCGCTCTGTCCCACTTCCCCTAACTCGATGTCTCCCTGTTTCGCTATACGTATCTACAAGTCTGCCTGTCTCACTCTCGGCGTCTCCAGATAGATAGATGTTTATTATTACAGCAGAAAAATACTCAATCAGCTTGCAAGCTCTTTATTTACGGGATTCCTGCTTGTGTCCCTCCCTCTGTGTGTCTCTGCATATCCGCTCTTTCCGTCGCCTTGTCTCGCCACATCTCCTTGTGTGTCTCCCTCTCCCCTCTTTATATTTCCCTTGTGCCCACCGCTCTAATTGATTGCAAGTTCTCTGTCTCTAATTGGTGCGTGTGAGTAATTGGTGTATGTGCTTGCATGCCTGTCCCTTGCCTCTCTCCGCTCCCTCTCCGTTCTCTCTCTGTCAGTACACACACGCATTGTTTTGTGCAAGATCCTTGAGCATTGATTCGTCTGACTGCATACGCGTTTGTGTTTGGGGAGCGGTAACGCAGTGGTTACCTTCAATGGGCTACGAACCCGGCGACCCCTAGATCGTTTCCCGTTCTCGGCCAAAACCAGAGACGAAATATCTGAACCAGTAATGAGCATCCATTATGTCGACTCGGCCTTAAATGAATAACGGATGCAGGAGGCAAATGCGGCCGGGATTGGTTGTGGCCACACTATCCCCTCGTGCGCTTTAACGGCTTACATGAAGTCCCCGCTCTCAGCACTTGAGCAAACATCATGTATAGGTTATATGGGGGATTTTTGTCTTTGTGTTCGTGTGAGCGCTGTATGTGCCTGAATGTGTTTAGGCGTCTCTATGTGTATATTTCCTACGTGCCTGTGTGTCAGTGTCATTTTGCATGTGCGCGTTTCCCTTCATGGATGGTGCGTGCGTATTAGTGTGTGTGTATACGCGCGCATGTAAGTGCCTGCATGCGTGTGTGCACGGGGGAGCAGTCGTATAGTGGGGAGCGGTGGCTCAGTGGTTAGCGCGCTGGGCTACAAACCTGGCCACCTGAGTTCGAATCCCGCTCACGGCCAACATCAGTGACGATTTTTAAACCGGTCCTGGGCCTTCCCTAGGTCGACTCAGCCTCAAATGAGTATCTTTTGCGGTGTGTCAACATTGCCACTATGGAGACAAAGGCGGTCGGGCGTGGTGCTCGTCACCTACCTCCCCGTGGGCCGTGTCGACCTTTATAGGTGTTCGCTTACGGCACTTGACCCTACAGTCTGTTAATGCTATATGGGGGATCTTTGCAGTAGTGTAGTGGTTAGCACACTGCGATACTCACCCGGCGACCCGAGTTCAAATTCCCGCTCATGAGCAAACAGCTACCCTTCGGTCGACTCGGCCTTAAACGAGTACCTGGGGCGATGTGTAAAAATCGTTCCCGGGAGAGACGAATGCAGCATGCCGTGCCTCGCTTCATTTGTAGCACTTGTCCCAACAGTTTGTTAAAGGCTATACGGGGGATCTTTATACGTGCATGGATGTCTCTGTGTAATGTATATGTGTACATGTGTGTGCGCGCGTCCACAATGTGTATAAATACCGTGTAATCAGGGTTTAGTTTCTCATCTCGATATTTTCTTCTGCTAGGCTGGCTTGCAGTAGGAATACTCGGCGTAAGGCACTACTATCACGTGAGTACAACGAATGCCCGTCCATAATATATGATTGATATACTATATACAGTATGTCAATGGTTATATAGGCTTTAATACATGAAGACAAAAAAATAGCGATGGATGTGGCGTGTTAAAAAAGGAAAATTCCGGAACGTCGTTCCCGATTTGCTACCATTATGCACTTGGATGTAACCATTCACCCAGCCCAGGGACCTGATGAATTGTCACGATTCGGGCGGCGCAAAATCAATTCAGGCAATAATGGGCTCTTGTTTTTGTCTCGTATTTGTCGTGTCGTTTATTTTGTTAGTTTATCCCGTCAGTATTTCGGCAAAGTATATGCAAATGGTATATTTGCATGTAAATTGATTTTATTATGCGTCAATCTGTAAACATCTACGCAATGACACACGCTTCATTGCACGTGTTCTGTGAGAACGTATTAAAGGCCACCTGCGTGTGTGAACGTGCGCAGGTACGTAGTGCGATCTGTATCAGGGAGACCAAGGCTACCGGCCGTGGTGCTTGCCACCCACCCCCAAATGTGCTGTGTCGGCCTTCATACGTGCTCGCTTAGAGCACTTTCCCCAAGCTTGTTAGTGACTATATGGGGGGTGTTTGTTATGTGCAGCTCTATTATGTATTATGAGCCTATGTGTGTTCGTGCATGTCTATTTGTGACCTATGTCACAGACTAAAATGTTCTGTAGGGTTTACAAAGCAAATTTAAAGCGCTTTCGGTAGATCCTTTGTGCTACTATATAAGTGCTGCAAAGCACAAAGTGTACTTTGTTTATTATGTGCGTGCGTATATGCTAATTGTGTGTGCCTTCGTGTATTTATGCGTGAAAGCGTGAACATTAGTCAAGGGCTGCTGAATCAATGAATCGATCGATTAATTACGATTAAAATGTAGCGGGTGATGGCAAATGAAAATCCCCGATTGAGTTAATCCAATAGAATAATAGATGGAATAAAAACTGCTAACAATAGATGGCGCTAGTTATGGCTTTATATTTGTTGCTATGCTTCATGACTGATAGATTTTCGGCAATATATTAAACCAATAATTGACTATGCTATCGATAATTGGACGGAACAGTGGCACGGTGAGTAGCGCTACCGCCTCACAGCAAGTACCCCCGGGTTCAAATCCCGACTCGGGTGCCTTTCTGTGTGAAGCTTGCATGTTCTCCCCGTGTCCGCTTGAGGTTTCGCCGGGCACTCCGGTTTCCTCCCACAGTGCAAATACATGCTGCTGCATAGGTTAATTGGCCTGCTGACTAAATTTCCCCCGGTGCCCTGTGATGGACTGGCGTTCCATCCTGGGTATAGCCCTGCCTTGCACCCTGTGTCTGTCGGGAGATGCTCTGGATCACCGCAACCCTGTACAGGATTAAGCGGTTTCTGACAATGAATGAATACGTTTAAGTACCCAGTCAAGGTAGAAGCGTTCACGTCGCGATCCCTGTCAGGTAATACTTGGTATTGCCTGCGAATTCTACCAAACACTTCGAGGCCGAGCTGAAAGACAACGATGTCCTGAGGCTGACCATCGTGCTTCGGAGAATCGCAAAGAAGAAGAAGTACCCAGTAGCATATTGGCAGCAAACTAATAGACTGGACTGTGTAACCAATGAAAGAAAGGCAGAAGCGACGCGCATGAGACATTTGGCTGCACGTGGTTTGTGCCCGCGAGGCCAGAGCAATCGATCGCGTGCATTCTCCAACCAGAATTGAACGTGTTGAACGTAGCTGCGTGCTTTTTGCTGTCGATTCCACAGGCATGAGCAGTAGAAATTTGACACCATAACTCAATTCAGAATACTGTATTCGCACAGTACGTGTTTGAACATTATCGCCCTGGCTCGCCAGGAGAAGGGAGTACAGCAAGAATGACGAACGCCATTTGTTTGTACGGGGATTGAGTGTTGCCCCCTCGCGCAAAGGAATAGGTTTTCTCTGGTCGCTCCGGGTTTCTCTGGGTGGCTCGTAAATTGTCGGAAAACATCGCAAAATATTTCTTGAAAAATATAGCAGCAAATCTAGCAGCAGCTTCCTGAAAACAATTCGTAAGACTCGGTGTATATTTCCTGGATAAATAAGTAAATGACGACAGTGTTTTATTGTGGCTTAATGAGCCTGGGGTCTGTGCCATTGAAACCCAAGAGACGGAAACCAAAACAAATACCGGCCGCACCCTTTCAAGAAAACGTCACTGCGGAGAATCGATTCCCAAGTTGGATTGGGAATCGAATCGTAATATGTCACTTAATCGACTCCAAACCGTCGATCCACAAAGATGAGACGTGCACCCTTCTGGCTGACACTGCATGTGCTATGAAAGAGCCATTGCCCGAAACGTTGCGTGTTGTACATGTTTCTTTTAAGGCCACGGTGTTATTGACGGATGTGTTGATTGCTTTTGCCGTCTGTGCTTGTGTACCACTTCCGACGCAATAGCAGCATCACAAAAAATATGTTTTCCTTTTAAGGCACCATCTCAATAATCGTATAGGTTGGCAAGGTGGCGCATTGAGTGGTGCTGCCGCGTCACACCAAGAAGGGCCTGGGTTCGATTTCCGGCTGGGGTGCTTTTCTGTGTGGAGTCTGCGTGTTCTCCCCGTGTCCGCGTGGGTTTTCGCCGGGTACTCCGGTTTCCTCTCGCAGTCCAAATTAATTTCAAGATCCAGTTCAAGTGTGCTCGACTCTGCTGATGAGACCCATAATGTCAAAGCCAATACAGTCTGCTTGCATTAACAGACGCTTCCGGATACTGTTGGCCAGGAAAGATAGATGACCCAGTAAACATGCAAACGTCTCGCCCACTGGCTATTGTAACCGGTCGACTTTTGACCCTCCGCTCGCTCGCGCCACTCCATGATAACCGTGACGTCTCTTGGCCAAGTCCACTTTCTGAACAGTCAATATTATTTATCCAACTTAGAAATATATCTTCTCTGATCCATGCGTTTCTCTTCATGTATTTCATTTTGATTCAAAGCTTACATTTCTCCACACTTCTTTTTGTTCTCTGTTTTTGTAGATATTTTCAGTCGGTGCTTCATAGCTGGTTATAGGCAGTGGATGAAAACTTGCTTTTCTGGTGACACATCCAAATTGAACCGTATCAAAGATAAGACACCCACACTGTCGGAACGATGAACCCATGTCAGCAGTGCTGACATAGTGTCTGGGAGCAGGTAACAGGCATGGTGACTCATAGTGACCGTTAAGAAAAGTATGTGTTGGGCAAAGGGTGTCCCTTGAAGGAATGAGACTTTTATATATTGGTTAGTTCGGACCTTTAATGTATCGCAGGAATCCCGCATCTAGAGATTGCGAGCTCACTAGGTCTTTTCTGCTGTTATAATAATGTAATGCATCGAACAACGGAGTGACATCGCGAGGCCATGACAGATGGGAAACCCAACATGTAGCAGTGAATAAATGACGGCTCATGAGGATGATGACTCACCGTGCCACCTCAAATGGTGTAAAATCCTGCCGTGTGACCGCGGCTGTGGTATTAATCCGTGTGATCACGCAGACTGTGATGTTATCTGGCTTTACGAGCCCCTCCCACTGCCGTGAGCTCTAATCCCGGATAATATTTTAAATAAGGAAGTACTTTCCAAAAGGGACCACAAATGGAACTGCATTTGGACAATTACGTAACGTGTATTTTTTTTGCCTGGGATCACCCCGTGTTCCAGTTTTCCAAGGCCACCGGTCAAGCAATCAGACAAATAGATCACACACCTTACATTGGAACCTGGTGAGAGCCAATTCATACTGTCATCAGCCACTGACGTGTGAACGCGTCCACAAGCCACTGCCATTCCTCTTGGACCTGCGATGCAAACAATCCATCTCGCTCGTACAAGCGTGCTGATTATTTTGCCCCATCTCAATGTTGGACGTCCTCTTCAGACGTGTTTGTCCTTTGACTATCACTCCTTCAATAGTCTCGACCACTGTCCATCATACCATGTGGCGACGCGTCCTTCCCCAGTTTACAAATTTTGGTTAGTTTAACATCATGTATTTAACTTTTGTATAAGTTCTCTGTTGTATGTGTTACAATTTCTGTCATTGAGCATAGTGCATTAAAAGTGTCTAAGCCTTTTTAGACACTTTTCAGATTTTTGTCCCATTTTATTTGTGAGCTTTCAATAACGTTTGATGGCAGGTCATATGCACAGAGAAAATTTATTTACAGTACTCCCTTGTCTCCTTTCTCACATAAGCATTGGAATGACGCTTGGCTCAGACGGCGACCAAGCACCAGCAGTTGAGAATCCACATTCCTGTGGCATGTATCTGTGTTTCCTTATAATTCCTACTGCAAATGAAAAAAGAGCTTTTATATTAGCGAAAAAAGTCCTACTGTCTCTGCGCTATTTTCAGTAGAGTCGTGCATAGCCCCAGAGTGGTTTGGGGGGCTGGCCCCCACCTCCTCACTGACGGTTCACCCCCCCCCCGCCAGCTGCATGCTTAGCGTCAAGTCAAAATGTTTTGGCACAAATATGAGCACAATTAAGCGACGGGCGTCGCAGGGGGTGAGCGCCACAGCAATAATTATTCACGATAGACATAAAGCATACTGTATACAGTTACTCGTTATGTTCATCGTTCAACATTCGATTAAGGTTTCTTCTATATGAGATGCATTGTGCCCTAGAGTCACAAAGACAAAGATCCCCCGTATAGCCTTAACAGACTGTTGGGGCAAGTGCCGTTAGCGAGCACC
>JAZEWU010000004.1:8154102-8166926 GCA_036362915.1 Geotria australis | reverse complement strand
CTTGCGGAGTTCAATGAAAATGCAAGGGGCTGTGTAAGAAAATGGGAAACTGTAATTTAACATCGCGCTTCGAAGAATCGCAAAAAAGAAGAAGACCACATCGAGCTATTAAAGGTCAAGATGTACAGGATTAAGCGGTTTCTGACAATGAGATGAACTTATTTTAAGTTGAAAAAGAACCCGAGACCAACACTTTACCGCGCGCGGAGAAGCCAACCCCGCCGTCCGAGACCACTTTGTCTCCGTCCTCTCAGGCCCGCAGATATTACAATCCGCAGTCCGGATAAGCATCGCCGCCGCTATACAATACCATCCCCTATTAATTAGGCACATCTAAAAACACTATAGCCACTAAGGTTGGTATTTACAAATTAAATATCTAAAAGGGAGAGAACGACCCAGAGGCGTAGCGAGGAACGCGCAGAGGCAGGGGAGGGGAAAGGCAGCCACGCGTGTTTAACCGGCACCAACATTTGCCAGACAATGCATCCTATAATATAGGATGCATGATAACATCAGTATATAAGACCTATATACTGATGTTATCGGCCGATTAATTAAAAACAGATTTGTTTTTCCTGTTGTAGGAGGTAGTCGGAGAACTCGGAGGAAACCCAGACCGAATAGGGGTAGAACGCACAAAATCCACAAAAAAATCACCAAAGTTGGGATTCGAACCCATCTCGCCGCTCTGTAGTTTTAGTCAAATAATAATTATAACCGAGAGGCCTGGGCGGCACGGTGACGCACCAGTGAGCTGTCGCCTCACAGCAAGAAAAACTCCGCCTCGAATCCCGGCTCGGTTGCTCTCCCCGTGTGGAGCCTGCGCGCTCCTCCCGTGTCCACGTGGGGCCCCGCCGGGCACTCCGGCCTCCTCCCACAGTCCAAACATACGCCGCTGCCTAGTCTAATTAGCCTGCTCACCAAACTGCCCCCGGCGCCCTGCAATGGACTGTCGCCCCATCCTTGGTATACCCCTGCCTTGCGCCCTGTGTATGCCGGGATAGGCTACGGCTCACCGCGACCCTGTACAGTGTACAGGATTAAGCGGTTTCTGAAAATGGATGGAAGGAGAAACGAGGGAACGAGGCCAGCAGTGGCGAAAGAGACAAAGGGACATGGTGCAAAGTAGAACATACTGCAACGTTCCAGAAGGGTCGGGGAGATGGATTGTAACAATAGGGTGCCACGTAGGCACTGTGGCATGGCTGGAGAAAGAGCTTCCGGCGAGTGTGTGCGGGGTGTCTTGTTGGAACAAAGTTCCCTTGCCAGGCCTCGTGTAGACTCCACTTTCAGATGTATCCGACGCCCTTCCAAGCATCCACTTGTAAACTTGAGGCTTGAGTCAAAACAAACTGGGGAGGGGAATCTATAAACGTAGCTTTGCGCATTCAAAATCCCGAGGCCAAGGCTCGACTAGGCAAGACTCAGGCGCCACCACGTGTGATGGAGTAACTAGGCCAGCCTCAAGCGTAACATCTAACATACGTGTTCTATCTGCCCACAATTGTAAACAATCCATAACACATGTGAGTCTATCTGTCCAGAACTGTAACTATCTTAACACGTTATTAATCTCTCTGCCCTAAAGAGCAGCTCCGTACCTTCAACCTCACTCCACGGCTGCCGCCACCATCTGTCAATGAACCGTCAAGCCGCTCCAACTTTAAAACCTCGGTCCGTCGCTGATTCGCCAATGCCACACTCCCCAATTGTGAGTGGCTCGTCTCTCCCCAGCCTCTCAAGGCCGCGCCCCCCCACGGATCCTCTATGCTACCTGCAAATCCTAACACACCTTCCCCGCTCACTCATAAAGGACCGCATCCCATGTTCTAAATGTATGACTGTGTTATAAAGATATAATGGAGCAAGTGTGCGTTGCATAGATGTGGATGTTCGCATTGAGGGTACCGGCTTCGAATCACGCTATGAGTGAACATTTTATCGCCACAACACCAAGGCATTTATGGCTTATTTCAACTTTACTTCCCAGTTATTGATTACTGTTCTGAAACGTTAAATCTATTTCACCTTTAAATTTCTACGAACGCACTCGTTCCATGAAACATCGTGAGTGTTCTTCCGCCTTCATTACGTTAGACTAACGCAGCGGTTCCCAAACATTCTCGGTTCAACGGCGCCCTTAGTGTATCAGGATTTTTTCTACGGCGCCCAAAGCCATAAAATATATGGCATATAGCAAACATTTTGAATATTCCGCGGCGTCCCTGTGAGTTAGCTGAGGCGCCCCGGAGCGCCGCGGCGCACACTTTGGGAACCACTGGACTAACGCGTTACACGCTTGGAACAAGAACGTCCGTAGAGCGGGCACTTGGCTACTACTGTAAATTATCGTATTATAGTTGTGTAATTCCCATGTTAGCTGTAACAAGTCTACATGTATGCTACGGAAGCTGTGTGACTTGTATTACTCTACGGACGTCTACAGCTTCGATTCGAATTCAAATATCCGAGCTCCACGCACACACGTCCTCACCGGCGCACCGCGTGTCTCTGGGAGTCACGTAGTCCACGTGTATGTGGGTTTTGATATCGTGGACTGGGACTTTTCTTTTACATACAGTATACGAAGTCTAAACACGATGGACGAATTCAAGTTCTTAAAACAGAGCGCTGACATATCGGCCAATTTTGACCAAATCTAATAATAATAATATAATTTATATAGCGCCTTTCACCCGAGGGTCACAAAGCGCTGCACAAGGCTGCGGAGAGAACGACATGTCAACAACGACAGAGAACGGAAAATCAGCAACAATTTTTTTGGGGGTTTTTTTTAGAACATACAATACGTTCAATTAACTCGAAGGCTTTCATGACCAATGTTATTCAAAGAACCTCAAAAGATGCATGTGCTCATTCGTTTGCTCCGGTATATCGACGGGTGCACTTCACTTACACACCTTCACATGACCTAAACTCACAAACAGAACCTCACTATGAATACAATACGTAGTTTACACTATACGCACCTTGTCATGATCAAGTCTCCATCCATATCCTAACAGCAGAGGGCACTAAAGCAACGCCGATCTACGTGTCCCTCAACAACCAATAGCACTTAATTAAAGTACAGTACGAAGGTTTCAAACATTCCTTCCAACGATATGCATCTCCAAGGCTTGACTTCAAATTGGATATTTTCCATAAAGCTGCCAGGTTGCCTTAGACTAGGCATTATGCGCGTAAGGCACTGCCACTATAGTGTTTACTTAACGAGGTGGGAGAGCACTGAGAGGCCATTAAGACTCGTTAATCACTGGTGTTCTGGTTGTATCAGCACTCTAGTTTTGAAGCAAGGAAGACCCTCGGATCTATTCGTCTTGTCAGGACTACCGCTGATCTCATCTCCAACCTGAATATCAAATATTACCAGCAAGCTTCGCTTTCCCTCGTTAAAATTCTTCAAAGGTTCGTATTCCCCCACCGCAACATTCGATCCATGTGTGTATATATATACAATGTTATTTTAAACCGGAACAGTCCGGAATCCTGTTCTGGGAATGTGGCACACCACATCCATATCGCCATTGATCATTGCCATGCTAGCAGAAGTGCCCTACGCTGGTAATCCCTAATCCAGCCATTCTCAACCGATGACCCATCAGTGGTCCGGGAGCGCTAACCTAGTGATCTGTGGAGACCATACCCAAGCGGGCCAGGTGGGCCTTGAGGTGAAATAGGTTGAGAACCCCTGCCCTACTCCAAACCAGCCTATGTCAGGGTACTGAATTCCCTAACTTCAGCTCCAAAACACCCCAGATGATCCGAGCAGAACGCCACCACAACTGAAATCTCACTATTGGATCCCAGTTCCAAGATCACCGTATTCAGGACTCTATGGCGTGATATTTACGTCGGCAATAATCAAACATATATGTCAGATTGCTCTGTATTATGTTGCTATAGATAGACAGACGTGTATTATCACAACAGAAAAAACATACACAGTGAGCTTGCAAGCTCTTTACGTGATTCATGCGACACAACACAACAAGCAAATATTACCAATCAAACATAGCGGCAAATGTGATGCCATAAGCCTCTCAATGGGCTCGCCACTACACCTACCTCTCCCATCTCATCTCGCGCAACTCCCCTTCACATTCCCTCCGCACCGGCCACCTGCAAGGCCTTCTCTCACCCTGCCCCAAACCTTATTAATAATAACGAGCGGTTTCAAATGGCGACGTTTATGCAAATTGCATCTCACGAACGCTGCTCAATTCGCAACACACGGCAGCGCGTCGAGATTAGGATGTGTTCAGCCACGTTAAGAACCGTGTGAGGAAACCGGAGCACTCGTTTGAACTCACACGTGTGAGGGGGCAACACTCTGTCAGATACATATTAAATAGATGCCGGTTAAACAGACTGATTATGTGCTACGAGGAAGGGCCGTTGCGCGACACTTCGCCAATTATACCTTTTAAAAATGTAAGGCCACTGTGTCGTTATTAACAAACAAACGTGTTGCGTTGTGTTCATCGAGCTTGTGCAAGACTGCCAACGCAGCAGCAGCAGCAGCGAATAATCTAAACACATGCTGTTGCGTCGGGTAATTGGCCTGCGGACTAAATTGCCCCCGGCGCCCTGCTATGGACTGGCGTCCCATCCGGGGTATAGCACTGCCTTGCGTCCTGTGTCTGCTGGGATAGGCTCCAGCTCACCGCGACCCTGTACAGGATTAAGCGGTTTCTGACAATGGATGGATGGATGGAGCTGGATTAATCCGCACTCTCCAGGCGAGCGAAGGCATGGATCCTCGTCGACGCCCACCCTCCCACGGGAAGGGAGATTGGCAGCATTTGTGTGATCCACCGTCCCTCGCTGCCACCACACTGAGCTGGCTTAGAACCCAAACCCCTAAAGCTAACCCCTATCCCTTATTCCAAAACCTAGAGGCAGCAGCAATTATCCGAATCGGCACTCCGGTTTTCTCCCACACTCCAAACACATGCTGCTGCATAGCTTAATTGGCCAGCGGACTAAATTGCCCCCGGTGCCTGGTGATGGACTGGCGTCCCATCCTCGGCATGGCCCTGCCTTGCGCCCTGTGTCTGCCGGGATAGGATCCGGTTCACCGCGACCCTGTACAGGATTAAGCGGTTTCTGACATCGGATGGATGGGAATGGCTTGGAGTGAGAGAGGCAGGCGAATGGTTACAACCCCTAACCAATTAATGTATAGCCAACAATGCTTTACATTTTGTACACAGGATTCGCACCGCCGCCCCCTCCCCTTCCCCAGACGCGAATTTACATTCCGTAGCTCATATTGGCGTAGCTCAGTCGCGGCTGAAATTCTCACCGTGTATTGGCTACGTGGCGGCGTCCTCGTGTGCATTTCCTGGCTCAAATTAGCAGCCCAATTATAATTTTCACAAAGTAATTAAATATATAACAGCGTCGGTGGACCGTGACGTTGATTAAGCACGGTTATTGAGCGAGGGTATACACATGCACATGGATATATAAAAACACGCAAAACCGCGTCTACATATCATTATATATACATAAACAAACTGGGCACACCCAAGTGGCGGCTGGTGGCTCAAATGTTTGGGTTTTTTATGGGGTTAGGGTGGTGCCTTAACAGTGGAGGGGTGGTGGGTGGCGCGGCTAATATCAGTGGCGAGTGATATCGTCTGAACCCGACTTGCTCCCATCACTTCACCACCGATCGTGAGAGATGGCAGCAGCTGGAAGAGCCCTTCATGAAGCAGTGGATTGACCATGGCTGATGACAGATATTGATGGTTGCTCTTCAAAGCGACCAAATAGGCACACCTTCACCACGCACGTAAATTAAGGTTGTTAAATGAGAATCGGTTCCGAAAGTCAGAAGCGGGTAATCGTGTCCAGTGGAATATTTCGTAATGAAGGAAGTTATTTAAATGTTCTTCCAACTGTCGTGCCGGGAGATTGCTAGTCCAGTGTGCCTGCCCATTACTCCATGGCAGTTCCTTGCAGTCTGTGCAAGAGCGTCTCTGTGTCTGTGTTTTCCTGTACTGTGTGCATTTTTGGGGATGGGTAAGGTGGCAGGTAGCAGTTAGCGCGCTGCGCTCCAATCCCAACGAACCAAGTTCGGTTCCCGCTCACCGCCAACACCAGTGACAGTTATCTGAATCTATCCTGGGCCTCCCCTAGGTCGACTCAGTCTCAAATGGGTACCTGGTACGATGTGTAAACATCGCCAGTAGGGAGACAAAAGCGGCCGAGCGTGAGGCTGGCCACCCAGGGAATATTTCTATTTATTTGAGTAATCAGAAGCATGCCTCCCTTGCTTCATATCGACTTTAGCGTCACACTCGACGGGAGCCAAATCACAGGGTTCACTGATGATGGGGATCGTATAAATTTAAAGTGGGTCTCCACGAGACTCAAAGCTATGCGAAACCTTGAGCTGACCGTGCCCGTATGATTAGTGAAACCGATCCAGAATCCACTCCGTATTTTTTGGTCGACCCAAAACGCAAAGATATTGGTTTTTAGAATTTGCATAGTTATATAAGCAGGGACCCAACTTATGAAAAACAATTTTAAATTCGGAAGCGCCTTGCACCGAAAGGTCACAAAGCACTGTAATATTCTACAAAACTAAGATGGTACAGGACGTGTGCCTGATATATCGCTTTTGAGCACTTTGACAACATTCTGCAGTGCGAGGGAAAAGACGACAGAGAGGAAGCTTCTCAGCTGGTCGAACAGTGTGAGCAGATGGACGTGATCCTCCGCGAGGGACCCTGAAGGTCGCAATCGGTGGAAAGAACATCCAGACCTTAATTTCAGCCGGAGAGCCAGTCAAGAATCCCGTTCCGGGAATTCAGTTTGACACACCACATCCATCTCGCCTTATGTTGTCCTCAATCACTGGGTGGCACGGTGGCGCAGTGGTAACTACTGCACCTCACAGAAAGAAAGTCCTGCCCGAGGCGGTTCGTTTCCTGCCTCAAGCGCCTTTCTGTGTGGAGTTTATGTGTTCTCCCCCTGTTCTGTGTGGGATTCCTCCGGGTTCTCCGGTTTCCAACGACAAATAAAAAACACTCATTAATTGGCCGATAACAACATAATATCTACACCCCCATCCCCCTTTCTCTCCCCTCCATGTGTCTGGCAAATATTGGCGCCGGCTAACCGCGTGGCTGCCTTCCCCCCTCCCCGCCTCTCTGTGGTTTCCTCGCGCATGAATACCTTCGAAATTAAATGAATGTGCACTTTCTAAATTATACATAATATTACTAATAATTGTACAAACTGCATATAAACACCTGTTCATAAGATTAGAGGAATATAGGGTATAATAATCTAGGATTGTTGTGTATAGGCGTACCTTGTACTCCAGTGGTAGTGCCTTGTGCCGATAAATTCTGCTCATGAGCCAGGCCAGCGGCAGCGCTCCGGAGACTATCGGGTGAGAAATGAAACCGAGGAAGGGGATGACACCACTGTCGTTGACAAGAGGAAATCGACCACGATGATGATGATGACGGCGGGTTTGCTGTTACATCCGTCTCCTTGGGTGCACTCTAGAATATCCACCCCGTGCCACATGATTAATTAATTAATATTATCGATCGAGCTGCTTCATTGATTGATTTGGGGGGAGGTGGGGGGGAGTCGTGGCGAATTACGAGTAACTGACCATCATGGTGCGGTATGGTTAAACAAAAAAAGAATCCGAATGCATGACCCGGCCTGGGGAGGCCTTCATCCAGCAGTGGGTTGACAAATGGCTACCAGGGTCTTCATCCAATCGTTTGTGATGTGTGAATTAACTTTGTTAATGTGTTTTTTCTGTTACACGATATAAACGTGTAGTCTATTGATCCTCTCCCACTCACCCGAAACTCCTCCAGAACCACCCCCGCCATCCCCCTTTCTCCCCCCTCTCCTACATCTACCCCCCACCCCCCCGTCCCACCCCGGGCAGGTCCGCGTGCGCTCATTAACAATTACGCTCATTAAGAGTCGCTTTCACAACGGATTCGCTCATTAACATGAGCGCTCGTCTCTCGTGCGCGCTGCCTCCCCCCACTTCAATCACAACACTGGTGTGCATAACGATAAGGCGAACAAAACGAAAGGTTTGACTCTGGCAAGCGGAAGAGAGGCTACACTGGCAGCGACGAGAGTAATTTACTCTACTGCCGATGCAAAACAGCCTGAGCCGCACACCTTTCATTTCAGAGAAGTTTTCGTTTGATCATGCGTGACCGTTTCCTGTAAACACAATCCTGGGGCACGCATAATATCCGTGAAGAAGAGCAATGCTTGAGACGCAGATGCCACCACGGTACCGCAATTAGAGAGGTCCGTTTCTGAGCGGATGCGGTCAATCCAGCAACAACGACAATCGCCGTTCGTCACTAAGTGGCGGTGACGTCACCACGGCGCCTATGCCAGGCCAGGTGCACCTTGAGTGTCGAAGGCTCGCTGACAGGAGGTCATGAGACAGCCCCAGGTGCCAGTGGCTGCCTGACCAGTCATCGGCAAGTCCAATCATCTCCACGTCCTTCTGTAACACATCAGTCCATCTCTTCTCCAGTCAATCCAGCACCATTTGTTTAACAAGCCTCGGCTGATGAGATCCCAGAAGGTCAAAACCCACCTCAGGTTTTGCTTGTTTGAACTAATTCTGGTCGTTGGTAATATTTGTGTGGAAAGCCAATAAATATGCTGCTGGATTAATTAGTTTCTGTCTTAGTTATGCGTAAAGAGACACACGGACGTCCGCTTATATTTTGCTTTTATCACCCCATAACCCTCCACGGAAACCGATAGGTCCATTTTAGCTAGATTAACGTCGTGCAGTATTTAATTCATATTAAAAGCATTATAATACGTTATGAAGGACGTAATGCATATTGCATTCCTTCCAATACATTATTTAGCCGTATCGTCGTAAAGAGCCACCCCGGTCTCCGCTTGATAACATTGGTCTGGCGGATAAACTGTAAAATATATATTATGTTCGTGTGTGGGGAGAGTGGAAAGAAACGCTGGAGTTCGGCTTGGATATGTTTGTACCCAAAGTGCTTCTCAGCGACACACATTGTACTGAGTTTCAAGCTGATGGATTGATATATGATTCATAATTGGTCACAGTCTGGTTAGATCGTGTTGGTGTGATGCCAATGTTGTTTAGCATAACCCTCGACCACCCGACAGGACCAATTCTAGTAAAAACATAATCTTCTTCTTTGCGATTCTTCGAAGCGCGATGGTTAAAAACATAATAATAATATTAAAAACATGACATTATCATCATCGTTCTGATGTAGGTTTTCACGGCTCGATTCATGATGGTTGCTCTTCAGAGCTGGTCTTTCGGGATAGCCGTGTCGAGCGATCTCCCTCTCTCCCTCGCTCGACACGGCTATCCCGAAAGAACAGCTCTGACGATCAACCATCATCACCATCAGTACCCGCTTAATCTCTTAGAGGGTTGCGGTGACCCCGAGCCAATCCGGGCAGACGAAGGGCGCAAGGCAGGGTTCCACCCATGATGGGATGCCAATCCCTCTCAGGGCATTGGTTGTGATTTAGTCAGCAGGACAATTAACCTAGGCAGCAGCATGTATTTGGACTGTGGGAGGAAACCGGAATTCCCGGCAAAACCCCACGAGGATACGGGGAGAACACACAAACTCCACACAGAAAGGCGCACGAGCCTTTCTGCCACCCACATGACATTATACCGACACGAATGAATCCAAAAAAGACTCATTATGAAGCATAAGATTGGTCGCGAAAGCCGACGTGTAGCACTATCGCATATTTATGGGTTATTTCCCCCCCCCACTCGCCACCCTGCCATATCTTCTGCTTATCGCCCCGCCCCTCTTCCATTCCCTCTGTGGGGAGCCGGCCCCCACCTCTAACCCCATTCTTTCAACCGTCCATTAACTGACATGAAACACGAGGAGGTTCATATTGACATAAATCCTGCACGAAATATTAAATCACGCGTCGATGTGTGCACGCGTGTGCGTGAGTGTATTTGTGTGTGAATGTGTCTCTGTGTGTGCGTGCGCGTCAGTGTATGTGGGCATGGTGCTGGCCACCCACTTCTTCTGCATGGCTTTCCTCCATAACTAAACATATTAATTGGCCGAAAACAACACAATATATAGGACACTGTGTCTGGCAAAATGTTGGCTCTGGCTAACCGCCTGGCTGCATTCCTCCCTCCCCGCCTCTTTACGGTGTCCTCGCACCTGTGAGTCGCTCTCTCTCTTCGACATCGAACGAATACGTGCGCCTTATTAATCGTCATTGTTATTATACACGCTGTAAGGGATATCTGGTCCACCCTCCTTAAAGAGCTGTCGCCGCAACCCTCACCAGGACAAGCGGTTTAGAAAATGGATGGATGCTGTAAGGAAGATCTTTGCATCTATCCGATCACGAGCAGAACGCCGGACAGTTAAAACGAAGAGTTGGCACTGTGGGGGGGGGCGCAGGTGGTGCATCCGGCACCTGGGTCCGTCCCATCACTTGCTGCTGCGAGCGAGCCTTCAATACTTTACGTGGCTTAAAAGCACACCTAGCCTGGCACAGATTTTATGGCAAAATCACTGCCACATAGTAGCAAATAGTGGCTGTTATTTGTGTTGTATGTTAGTGTGCGTGTGCACACTGTCGATCGCTCACAGTACTTGTCCCAATCGCGTGTTAGAGATTGTACGGAGGATCTTGGTCTTTATATGTATGGGGGAGCGGTAGTGTAGCAGTTAGCGCCGCTATGCTACCAACCCATCGACCCGAGTTCATTTCCCGCTCACGGTTAACCCAGTTCATTAATAATATGTACCGGTCCTGTCCCTCCTCTTGGTCGACTCAGCATTCAATGAGCGCCGGGAAGACAAATGCGGCCGGGCGTGGTGTCGGCCACCCATCCCCTCGTGTGCCATGCTGGCCTTAATTTACGCTCGCTATCAGCCCATGCCCCCAACAGTCTGCTGAAAGCTATACGGGGGATCTTCGTCCTTCGTCTATGTACGCGTGTGCACATTGCTTTAGGCCGTATTAATAATGAATATTTACGAACATAAGATCCCTATTACTGTATTAGCAGTGAATCAAGTAATTCGCCTCCAGTGGGAGCGTGAAGCTGTAACTGATGGAAAGCGTGCAACAGCAACACCGAGTGTCACGCCACGCCACGCCACCGTGAAAGACAACGATGTCCAGAGGCTGACCATCGTGCTTCGAAGAATCGCAAAGAAGAAGAAGACGCCACCGTGTCTGCATTCTTCCTTCTTGCGAATGACAACATGACCGGGAGCTAAATGTCACAGTCGAGGTCGGCTAGCCGCGAGAGGGCTTCGGGCGAGAGCTCGTGCCGGCGTTAATAGGCGCTCGCCAAAAACATTTCCCCCCCCCCAACAGTCTGTTTAAGGCTACACAGGGGAATCTTTGTGTATGAATGTGCATTTGGATACCGGACAAGCGTAATAATTCATCATGACATACATACGGTCAAGGGTGTGTTACAGTGGCGATTGCCAAATGAACCCTGGCGTGGTGTGCGTGCGGAGTGATGCGTGGTGAGGGGTGAGTGGCGTGTACTGCCCTTTCGAGGGGTATATATGGTGTAGTTCTGTATGGTATGCAGGACAGCGTTGGGATGGTGGGGTTGGAATGTTCTGGGTGCTGGTCGATTGTGGCGTGTGGGTGATGTGTGGTGTTTCGTGTGGTTTGCTGTCTGTTGTACTGTGTTATGGCGTACTATGTATTGCGGTGTGTCGCATTGTGTGCTGCCTGGGGTAGTTTGTGCCGTGGGCTGTGCGGTGTTTTTGATCTGCTGTGTATATTGTTTGGTATGCTATGTTGGTGTCATACATGTTTTGGTTTACACTGTTGAGCTGTGATAAGTGGTGTGGTAAGCTGCGCGGTGTGCTATGCTGTATCGGGTGGTATGCTGTGTGGTATCGTGTGGTGTGTGCTGTGCTGTGTGGGATGCTAAGCTCCCCACAAGCGACGATTTCAGAAAATCGTCGCTTGTGGGGAGCGGTAGCCCAGTGGTTAGCGCACTGGGCTACGAATCTGGCGACCCGAGTTCGAATCCCGCTCACAGCCAACACAAGTGACGATTTTCTGAAACCGGTCCTGGGCCTCCCCTAGGTCGACTCAGCCTCAAATGAGTACCTAGTGCGGTGTGTAAACATCGCCCCTAGGGAGACAAAGGCGGCCGGGCGTAGTGCTGGTCACCCACCCCCTCTTGTGCCGTGTCGACCTTCATAGGTGCTCGCTAACAGCATTTGTCCCTACAGTCTGTTAAGGCTATATAGGGGATCTTTTTCTTTATCTTTTGGGATGCTAAGCGGGCGGTGTGAAATGCTGTGTGATATGCTCTGCTGTGTGGTGTTTGGTATCGTGTGGGGTGCTGTGTGGGATGCTGCACGGTGTGCTATACTGTGGGGTGGTATTCCGAGCGGTGTGCTGCGTGTTGTGCTGCGCTGCTCTGTGAATGTGGGTCAGGGTTATGGATATGGGAGGAGGATTTGTAGGACGATATTTAATCAATGTCATCGCGCAGAAATAATAGCGTCCAGGAGCGTGCGAGGGGGAGAGCGTGGAGGTATGTGTGTGTGCGCGCGTGGGTGTGTTAACGTGTGTGTTAGTGCGTGGGTGAGCGCGCGTGTGTGTGTGAGCGTCTCGGTCCGTGGGTGTGTGTGTGCGTGTGTATGTGTGGGGAGCGGTCGCCCAGTGGTTAGCGCGCTGGGCTACGAATCTGGCGACCCGAGTTCGAATCCCGCTCACGGCCAACAACAGTGACGATTTTCTGAACCGGTCCT
>JAZEWU010000004.1:8136084-8154093 GCA_036362915.1 Geotria australis | reverse complement strand
CACCCCCTCGTGTGCCGTGTCGACCTTCATAGGTGCTCGCTAACGGCACTTGACCCTACAGTCTGTTAAGGCTATACGGGGGATCTTTGTCTTTTTTTGTTCGTATATTCGTGTAGGCGTATGTGTTTTTGACAAGTGGGCAGCTGGAGGCAGCCGCTCTCCGCCAACAACGGAGCGAAGAGGAGCGACGCTCACAACAAAGAGAGGAGCGTAAGAAATTAAACGCAACGAGGTGGCAACTGGGATCATCGATGGTGCGTCTGCTAGTCATCTCAGTCAACCCATGACGCCTGAGTCTGTTCCCATGACTTGAACCCGGTGATCCACCGTCGATTCTCTCTCGCGGCCAACATCGCAGAAGAATATCTGAACAGGTATTGGGCCTCCCCCAAGACGACGCAGCCTTAAATGAGTATACGGTGCGGTTACAAACGTCACCACTGCGGAGGCGAAGGCGGACGAGCGTGGTGCTGGCCGCCCACCCCCTAAGTGTGCCCAGCTTTCAAAGGTGCTCGCTAACGGCACTTGCCCTAACACTATGCCAAAGATAGCTTTGTCTTTGTGTTGGGGTGAACGTGCGTGGACAAAATATACAGTTGGCGGGTGAAAGATGCCAGGCTGCGGACAAGGGATGGCTCCCTACTGGTCACCACCCATGTTATGCATGCTGATGACCTGATAATAGCTGCTTCTCAGAGCAGTGACCTCTGCTGACGAACCTGGGGCTTGCCAGTAAGAGAGGGCTCTAACTATATATATAGAGCCCCATAAAACTAAAGCACCTGCTTTAACGTCATCGAATACTATTACACCCGCTAAAGTCTGCACGAGTGATGGGGGCTGGTTGAAGACAGGGTGGAGGAGTCCCCGGTGCAATGTGTTCGTGATCAACACCGGTTTGGCAGTGGAGGGCTCACTCAGAATCGGTCACGTGACGTTATGCAAATGTATAACTGCTGGCACATTTGAGTGTGCTTTGAACATCGCTTCATGTTGAAGGAGCGTTGTGTCTGAATGAGAGTGTGCGTGTCCGGGTTTTACGAGATGCTTGAAAGATCTGGAGTTATTTTCGTATCATTGAGCTATTCAGGCAGGTGAGGATGCGTTATTTGGCTAGGGTCACGTTGTGCCCGCATGCCCGGGTACCGCATGCCCAAGCAGCTTCTGTTTGGCCAGATAGACGAGGCTAAATGGGTGCAGCACGGGCTAGAGAAGAGGTGGACTAATGTGGCACAGGAAGACCTGGAACTGAGTGGACTTGTTGAAGACTGGTAACAACGGTGTCAAGATCGACCTCTATGGGGGAGGCTCGTGAAGGACGCTATTGGGCAGGTCTGTGTAAGTGTGTAAGCGTATGTATACACGTGGGTGAGTGTGCACTGCGCTGAGTGCCGGGCGGCTAAAACACAGCTAAAACACAAACCTTACGACCCAAGTTCGATTCCCACTCATGGCTTCTTCTTCTTTGCGATTCTTCGAAGCACGATGGCTAGCTTCTGGACATCGTCGTCTTTCAGCTTGTCATGGCTAACACCAGTGAAGATTTCCTGAACCGGTCCATAGATATTCCTGTTCAAATATTCGTGAGCGAGAATCGAACTCAGATCGCAGGATTCGTATTCACACTATCGCTCCCCGCACAGCTCGCACGCACGCCGACACAAACACAAACCCATACGCACCCACGCATCGTTATTTACCCATGAAAGCCGCACGTACATACACGCCTACGCACAGCTACAGATCCACCCAAATACATGGACGGACCCCCACACGCCTTCATACAAAACCACAAAGACAAAGATCTCCCGTCTATAGCCTTCAGACAGACTGCTGCGCCAAGTTCCGTTAGCGAGTACCTACATATAGAGACTGGCACGACACACTTATGATGGGTTAGTGTGACCAACACCTCACACACACAACAACAACCGCCATTTGCCACCACGGCTCTTGTGCCAGCCCTGGTGCACCTTGAGGCCGCGTGACCGCACAAAGACAAAAATCGCCCGTATAGCCTAAACATAATGTAGGGTCAAGGGCTCTTAGGGAGCACGTATAAAGGCCAGCGCACTAACCGCTACACTACCGCTTTCCAAACGCACACTGACACACACACACACCCGCACGCCAACACATTAAACTACACACCTGTACACACGCCGTGGGACTGTCGTGTGTGTAGGCGTGTGGATGTGTGTGGATGTGATTTTGCATTAAGATTGTGCAACAACCGCTAACCGTTTACAGAATCTATTACCGGTTGCGAAAGTCAGGGAACCGGTAACCGTTTCCAGCGACACGACTACATTTGCCTTCATTTCTCACTTAAAAGGGTAAAGGTGCAGGCCTGCAATTGCCACTGCTCATGTTTGGTCTACTCTTCCACGGTGGCCATCTTGCATGAGCTGAGCATATACCCACACGTAACCCCACCGCACGCGACTTACCTACGCATCTCAGGTTTAATCAGTTAAGCGAATAGTAGCGGTTTACCATCTAACAACGTAATGCCCGACTGCGAATTGCTCTTAAGTGCTGCTCTTTCAAAGACGGGGGGGGAAGGGGTGCGGGGGTCGCCCAGCAGGGGTGGATTTAAGCAACGTGCCTCCTTGTTTCATCCGCCGCGCCGGGAGAGATGGAAAAGGACCGGCGACAGATCGCTCTGTTGGATTGCAAGTGCAGTGTGCTGTACTCGACATTACGTATGCAGCTCCCTTCAGTCAGAGGTGCTCGCTCACAGCGGTATCAAGCCCTCTCCTCCCCCACCCCCCCGGCCTGGAAAAGGCTATCGGGGGACCTTTGTCTTTTGTGTGCGTTTGGCTCGTTACCATTTCACCATTACGCATTTTGGTCACGGCGAGACGACCTCTCTGGGTGTGTGATTTTGACGCCTCGGAGTAAACGCACATTTGTAATGCGCGGGACACACATGCGTGCACACACGTACACACGCCTACGTGTACACACATGCAAAGACATACACACTGGTGCACAAGACAAATATCCCCCGTATAGTCTTAACTATAGGGTCAAGTGCTGTTTGCGAGCACCTATGAAGGTCTACACGGCGGGCACTCCGGTTTCCTCCCACAGTCCAAAATACATGCTGCTGCATAGGTTAATTGGCCTGCGGACTAAATTGCCCCCGGTGCTCTGCGATGGACTGACGTCCCATCATGGCCATATCCCTGCCTTGCGCCCTGTGTCTGCCGGGATAGGCTCCGGCTCACCGCGACCCTGTACAGGATTAAGCGATTTCCGACAATGATGATAACGCGGAACTTTTACCATATCCAGATCCTGGAGCGCCTACACAAGTGTATTATTTACTTAACCATCGCGCCGGCCGGGTCTCTTCATTACAATCAGGGGTCACAGAGTGTGGAGGGAGACAGACAGGCTGCCGCCGGTCACACGTGCACGCCTGCATATACACGCGCAGATCCACACGCAATACTGGAAAATGCCATTCAGACGCTCCGGGCCTTATGGAGGTGTGTACACATTACGTATGACTATGCACTCGCATTCATACACAATGTACGTATGCACGCATACAACACGAAGAAGCATATGGTCTATGCGCATTAGTGATGCATCCACATATAGAGTGCATGTTTATATAGGCATGTAAGTACACACATCACACATTCTGTACAACCACCCAGGCAGATACCGACATGCAACAACGCCCAATGCACAAACATGAATAACCACAACACAACATGCAATTACCACAAATCCACACACGCGCGCACACACACACGTTTATACAGCGATACTTGCAGATACTGTACCGATAAACATTCGCCAACGTACATATACTCACAGGTATATTCACCGATATATCCCACACACACATCGAACCCACGTACTCTATAAAGACAAAGAGCCCCCGTAGAGTCATAAAGACGAGCTGGTGGGGGCAGTGAGCATGTATGAAGGCCAGCACGACACACGGGGGATGTGGGTGGCCAACAAAACGCCCAGCCGCCCTTGTATCTCCCCAAATGCTGATGTTTTGACACACCACACGAGGTTACTCATTTTGGGGATAATTCGACCTAGCGGATGCTCACGACCGGTTCGGATAATTCGTCACCGATGTTGACCGTGTGCGAGAATCGAAGCGGTATTGCTGGCTGCAAAGACAAATATTCCCTCCCCCGTATAGCCTTAACGGACTGCAGGGTCAAGCGCTGCTGGCGAGCACCTATGCATGCCGGAACATCACACGAAGCGGTGGGTAGCTAGTACCACGGTAACACAGACACGCGTGCGTTAAACACTGCACCACTGCTTCCCCACACACACACGCAGATACACACACGCATATGTGCCGAGCTGTCTCGTTAGTAATGAGTTGTATTTTTGAAACCACGGAGGAATACCCTACCCGTGCTGGCGCGCATACATAAGCGTGCGTGTGCCTTAGCGTGTGTGCACTTGCGTGCATAGTACGCGCGTGTGTTACAGTGTGCGTGTATTTGTTAGTATCTGTGTGTGCGCGTGCGTGGGTGTGTATTTTTGTTAGTATGCGTGTGGTGCGTTTGCGTTGGGGCGTGTGGGTTAGCAGGAATACATTTGTCACGGAATATATTCCCAGACGCTGGTAGACTGGAACAGGCACGTGGCTTCGAAGCCACGACCGTAGACATATGTATACTGGATGTGGTGGGTCGGATGCCTAATTTTTCTGGGCCAACGATTCGGCTGAAATTAATGCGTGCGTTTTTAGAGGGCGTGCGAGCGTGTGCATTTGCTAGCTTGTGAATGTGAAACAGTGGTATTGTAGCGGTTAGTACGATTCCCTCTTATAGACAACACCAGTAACGATTTTCCGAACTGGTCCTCGGCCTCCCCTACGTCGACTCTACGTAAACATCGCCACTAGGGAGACAGACGGCCAGGCGAGGTGGCCCACATCTAGATCGCCTCAGCCTCAAATAAGCACTTGGTTCGGTGTATAAACATCGCCACCTAAGGAAACCAATGCGGCGTGGTTGGCCACCCACCCCCTCGTCTTTTGTGCTGGCCTTGATAGGTGCTCGCTAACAGCCCTTGATCCTAAAGTCTGTTAAGGCTATACGGAGGCCTTCATCTTTATACTATAGCCATGCGTATATGTGTATGTTTCAGCGCGTTTCAGCTGCGAGACAACCTCTTTTTCGCGTGGCTAATGCTGATGTAGAGTAACAACTGTGATTTTACATTTAAGTGGCTGAGCCAGATAATTACATCAGGAGAATCGGAGGGGTGTATCGCTGGGATGATGCCTCCGCTGTGCTATTGAATCGAGCATTGACTTAACGTAGGGTTTCATGGCTCGATGTATGAGAATTGTTCTTAAGAGCTGCCCTTTCGGGAAAGCCGTTTCCAGCTTCCCTGCGAAGGAGAGAGGAGGTATGCTCGACCCGGCTATCCCGAAAGAGCAGCTCCCAAGGGGAATTCTTAATCGGGGCATTTAGTCGTTACATGGCACACCACTATCATTCGCTTTACTCGATGAAACTGACAGTGATGAGCGTCATACATCATGAGTGACACCTCAGTTGGAAACAGCCTTTCGCTTCAATAATAACAATACTCCATTAGTACAACTGGTACTTGCGTAAGGCTCCCACGAAAGCGCTGTGCTTCAGTAAGGAGTAATGCCATGATGTGTAAAATCCCAATTTAAGAATTTCCGTGGTAATTTTTCAAATAAAAATAACGATTGAACCGTGACGTCGGCGCATAATGGCCTACTCGTTTCGGGAAGGTCAAACGATCGATTTGGGCAACAGAATGGACTTCGGCCATCATCACCATAGTTTCCTGTGGCCTCGCCCTTCCTAGGAGGCAGAGTTCACAAGCTCTCGGATCCCGACGCGTTCGCTCTCTGACCAATCAATAAATATGTTACGTGTTGATTTAACATGAAGGCTTTTGTGTCCAGTGTTATCTATAGTATATCCAGAAGCTTTGTTCCTGGTGAAGCTGATTGCAACCATCAGCGAAACGTCGTTGCTTCATTGTAAATGTCGTGGGTTCGCTGTCCAACATACGGGGGTGCTGAGGCGGTAAAGAATTGGCGACTTTTGTTCACGTGACAAACCTGACTAATTGGCTGTGTTGGGTGGAGGGGGGGTTACGACACTTATTTTTAACGTGACCTACTCCATAAAAAGGGAAATACCATGTATGTATTACACACAATGTCCCATTTAGCCAATATCCAGCTAGTTTTCAAGGAATATGCGTAGTGCATCAGCACGGAACAACAACAACGTATTTACGTAGGTTTTCACGGCTCGATGTACTGTATGAGCATCGCTCTTCAGAGCTGCTCCTTCGGGGAGAGCCGTGTCGAGCGTTCATAAGCCTGATGATGCCTCCAACGTGGGAGGCGAAACGTCGCGAAGGAGAAAGGAGGAACGCCAATCACGAAACAGCAGCTCTATGCAGCAATTGTCAAGAGCAACAAAATCAAAGTGATACGTACAGAGGTGCAGGCAATTACGGAACAGAACGCGTCAGATGTGCAGGCAAGATAGTGATTTAACAAAACCAAACATTCAGAATATTAACACAATAAACAGGCATGCTGCCCGGCTTGGCAGTCAGGGCAGTGCGTGATTGGCTGCCCGGTGGTGGTTTTAGCCGGAGCGGTGGTGCCGTGATGAGCAAGCTGTCCATATTGTGTATTGCGTGATTGTGTATATTGTGCATTTTGTATGACTGTGTTGTATTGTGTCTGATTGCGTGTGTCGTGTATCTGTCCTTGCGTTGAGTATTATATGTTGTGTGCGTACCTTGTAGCGTGTGTGTATTGTCTTTGTCTTTATATTGTTCGCGTATTATGCAGAGTATTGAGTATCTGTGTATTGCGCACATCTATGCTATGTGTAATGTGTTTATTAGTATTGAGTGTGTTGTTTATATATCTGTGCTTTGTGTGTGTATCACGTATTAAGTATGTATCTGTGTGTGTATGTATTGAGTTTGTATCAGTGTGTATGTGTGTGTATCATGTATTGAGTATGTATCTGTGTGTGTGTGATGTATTGAGTGTGTGTGTCCCGGGAGTGGATGTTGCACGCCGCTTTGTTTGGACTCTTCCCACTTCTCTATTCCTAAGCGTTTCCATGGAGACGAGTGAACGGGGACATGGAAACCAGCGAGCAGGCACACGGGCACTGCATCTCAGATACACGGGCACTCGGTGTGCAGAGACAGATCCCCCGTATAGTCTTGACAGACCGCAGGGTCAAGTGCTGTCAGCGAGCACCGATAAAGGGCAGCACGACAAGGACAAAGATCCCCCGTACTGCCTTAACTGACTGTAAGGTCAAGTGCTATTAGCGAGCACTTATGAAGGCCGACACGGCACACGAGGGAGTGGGTGGCCAGCACTACGCCCGGCCGCCTTTGTCTCCCTAGTAACGATGTTTACATACCGCACCAGGTACTCATTTGAGGATGAGTCGACCTAGGGGAGGTCCAGGACCTGTTCAGAAAATCATCACTGGTGTTGTCCGTGAGCGGGAATCGAACTCTGGTCGCTACGTTTGTAGCCCAGAGCGCTAACCACTGAGCCACCGCTCTCCATCTCACACACACACGACTGTGCGGTGTGCGGCCTTAACAGAACATTATATAAAAGGCGACGTTTCGGGCAATGCCCCTTCTGTACACCACATACATTTACGATGAAGGGCAATTTCCCTATGAACGTTTTCCTTTTGAAGGCCACAATGTTACTGACCAATTTGTAGCGTTGTTTGTTATATTATTTGAGCTGGTGCACCTCTGCAAACGCATCAGCAGCGGCAGCAGCATCACAGGGCGATTTGTTTAATAATCAGATATGCATCTACGTACACAGACACACACACACACACGGCTACAGCGAACACGTAGAACACACGCACAGAATGCATACATACAATATAAACACAGAGACATATACACGATACCAAAATACACACACACACACGTATGGAAACACACATAGGCACAAGCACACCGAAACACGCACACAGGAAAAAACACAAGTACAATGTAGAAACACACACACCTGCATAATCACATACACAAATAAACACCCCACATGTCCTTACATGCACGAGTGTGCATGTATAGCAGCATGTGTGTTCCGACAATAGGTCCAGTCAGATAGTGTGATGTGTAAACATAGCCACTAGGGAGACAAAGGCGGCCGGGGATGGTACTACCCGCCCACCCGCAGTATGCCGTGCTAGGCTTAGCTAACAGCACTAGCCCCAAAAGTCTCTAATGCTATACGGGGAACCTTTGTATCTGTTTCTGTGTGAGCACGTGTATGTGCACAGTGTGCAAGGTGTGTATGAGATGAAATCATTATGCGAGCGAGCGGGAGGATGAGGAGGGAGGGGAGGGAGAGACGTGTGCTCTTGAGAGACAGATTGAGGAGAGTGAGCAAGGGTGGGGAACGGATAGAGATTTATGGAGAGATACACTGAGAGAGGGAGCAAGAGTTGTGTTTAAATATGGAGAGAGCTGTGTGTGTGTGTGTGCGCAGACAGAAAAGGGAGAGTTCGAGATAGGGTTGAGATGATGATGGATGGATAGAGAGAGGCAGGGAGAGGGAGAGAGAGGTGTGTGTCGAGAGAGGGTGGGGGGAGCGATGTAATGAGGAACGGGTGAGGGAGAGAGGCGCATTGTGAAATTGAAAGGAGAAAGATTCATTGAGGGAGAGGGGAGATAAAGAGGGGAAAAACAGAATTAGGAGAAAAACCGATAGAGACGGGGGAGAGAGAGGAGTGTGAGAGGAGAGTGTGAAAGGGGGTGCGGAGAGAATGGGAGGGAGATGCTTGACGGCAGTGAGATACAAGCGGATGGCGAGAGATGCACATTGATAGAGAAGGTGGAAAAGACACGCGGGGTAGAAGAGGGGGGGCAGACGGATAAGAAGAGGGGGATTGTACACTATAGCTGTTTAGGTACTCCACTGCTGGATGAGGACCTTCCCATGCCGTGCTGGGTCCTGGTCCGGCTTCGATGACCGTAACAATACGTCACCACGCTGGTCAGTGCTGGGAGCGTGGACGAGGACGCATAGAGGTGCGGTACAACAACGGGTTTTGCGATGCAGTACTGCCATCTGCTGAACATGTAACCCCTTGACGCAGCCTATAACACCTGCTGTATGAGGTGGTGGTTTCCCCATCCAAAGAATATCCAGGTTCAGCCTTGCTCAGAAAACACTGAGACACGACGACATCTGGCCAATTCCTCGTGGTTTGGACACAAATAGAGAGATTATATGAGGCAAATGCTGTGTAGGAGACAGGTCACTCCCTGCTGATGAAAATCAGAAAGTGGAAACTGGTTCGAGAGTTGTGGTTTAATTAAAATGTGCTTGAAATTCTCCATTAAATTATCAGTACCCACTTAATCCTGTAAAGGGTCGCTGTTCGCCAGATCCCTATCCAGGTAACGGGGGAAATTTAATCAGGACAATTAACGTGGGCAGCATGTATTTTGACTGCGGGAGGAATCCGGAGTACCCGGCGAAAACCCACGCGATCACGGGGGAGACCATGCAGACTCCACACAGAAAGGCACCAGAGCCGTAAATCGAACCCAGGCCCTTCTTGCTGGGAGGCGACAGCGCTTGCCTGCGGAGAGGCATGTGTTGTTTTATTTTACGTGGCAGTACAAACATACCCTCGTCTATCTACTAATTAAGATAGAGGTGTGAAGAGAGATTGAAATGTCGGTGGGGGGGGGGGAGCTGCACAGGGAAATAAAAGAGAGATAAAGGCAGATTAGGCGATGTACTTTATTGAGTTAATGGCAGGGAAGTGCGATGGTGGAGATTGAGCAAGATTTGCAAAGGTAAATGAGATGCAGGGACTAAACGCGATGCCCTGGGCGCCGGGGACGGTATTATCGAGCGTGCAGGCAGTGCAACTGCTCCAGAGCCCACTAGCTTGAGAGGCCCAGGCTCCCAGCTGCAAAAGGAGGGGTAATTAAACCAGAGGTGGCTCAATTTAATTTCTTAGCACCCACGACTAAGGTCAACCAAGCAATGACACTACTCGGCGAGATGGAGGAGATAGAAAAGGAAGCCTTGGGGTCTATTGATAGGGCGCCTTTAAATGTACATTCTGATTATTGACTGAGATCACGCGCCAATTCGTGAAATAAGCAGAACGAGGGGGGGGGGGGTGACGGACAGAATGAGATAAAGAAGATGTGTGAAAAAATAGGTGGGAGAATAATGGTTTTAGACAGCTTTATATAACTAGAGAGGTGCACGTGTGCCGTGATACTAGGAGGTGTCATCATCATTAGCATTGAACTATCAACTTGCGGATGAAGGCCTCCCCATTCAGCCACTGCCCGGCACGGCCTCGCAATGCCAGAATCCGTCTCGCTGCGGCACGTGGGCTGATCTCATCGCGCCATCACCGCGGTGATGGTCCTTTCGGGTTTTTTTTCTTTCATTCGACTGTTATTCCGTTAGCAGTTTTACCCAATGTCCGTCATCCCGTCTCGCCGTGACGCGTCTTGCCAACGCCCACTTACTTTCCTTCACGGGCAAAAATGATGCCTCGGATATCCGTTCTCTCTCCCACGCGTTTCTCCGCGGGTCTCATTGTAATTCTCCGCGCGCACCTCTCTCCCCGCTGCTATGCTCACTTTTCAGCGGCGGTTCAATTTTCTCCTGCGGCGCGGATGCTCTCATTCCGTACGTCACAGCGGGTAATATACTGTGACGTACGACTGAAAACTTTCTTCGTTAGCCACATTTTTGGAAAGTTTTTAGGCGGTGTATACTATACACCACCTGCTATGCCACGGGTAACATAAGACGAACATCAAAGGCAAGTGTTTGCAATATTCTCGATATGCATTCAAGCGGTGATGTATTGAGCACAATGCGACCCTGTTTGTAGAAGCACCAGCGGTGTTAAATGTGGGGAAATCGAGGCGATTGCAGGAGTCCCACCACGGGAGAGGGGGGGAGGCGACCCGATGGCCGGCCGTTAAGCCGAGCGACGTTCTGCATACAGAACAACTACACAATATTTTCACAATTGATTAGTTATGTATGCAAGAAAGCTCGCTTACTGCTTGGTGCTCTGTTAAAATGAATCTATTAAATCTAAGATTACAATTGAAGTCCATTATTGAAACATTCTTTGGGCGAATTCGGTGCTTTTTAATCAGTGTGTGTAATTGAATTTTGCATGGGACCCCAGAATCACTAAGATCGCCCCTGGACATCGGGTCCAGTGAGCGTTAGCTCCTCGTCGGCCTTTGGTTGTCTCAGCGAACACATGCTAGCGCACGTTCGATACCAAGATGGAGCGACGAAACCCGTTCGTGTGCAGGAGCTAAACGAATGAGTGCCTTGCAAGACGGTGCCAGACGGCGACTGCCTGAGAAGACCTTCATCCAGCAGTGGAGAGATCACGGCCGGTAATAATAATGATGACGAATCCAGTTTCCTCTTATGTCTTTAAAAGATTTGGCCAAGCATCCTATAGTAGCAGGACCCTCTGGAATAAATCGTCAGTGAGTGGTCCCCTGGGTGAGAGACGATGTTTCTGTTGGGAGATGTGCGGAGATGTTGGGAAGACGCAGGTTTGCGTGGGTCACACGGCCCCGGGGTCCCTGGTCGTGTTTAATCAGAGAAGCGGCAATCAATGCCTTAATTGATAGACAGTTTAGGGGGGGGTCGTTAACACTCTCTTTACCCACGCGCCACATATATACACTACACACATATTCTGTAGATAATAGGCAAACATTCACACACGTAAACAACAAAGAGAGACAAAGATCCCCGATAGAGTCATAACGGACGGTATGGTCAATGGGTACTAGCAGGCGCCTATGAAGTCAAGCACGGCACACGTAGGAGTGGGTGGCCATACATATACACACCCATCATACACTACACTATATATAACGCAGTGTTTGCATGCATATCCGCACTGAGGGTACCAGGTTCGAATTCTTCATAAGAACACCAAGGGTTTTATGTCTTATTTCTGCTTTACCTCCCACTTATTAATTACGCTCCTGAAACTTTAACACTATTTCAGCTTTAAGTTCCCACTTTTGCACTACCAACAACCCACCTAAGCACTCGTAAGCCTTTATCACGTCAGTAGAACGTGTTACACGCTTGGAGTTTGCACGTTCTCCCTGTCATCGCGTGTTTTAAATGGCCCTATATGTATCCTTTACCAGACCGTCTCTGAAAGTGTTGTTAATGAAGACCGAGACGACGCACAAGAAGGTAGTGCTACGGCCTGAAACATTCCCAGTCGCTTTTGTCTTCACATTGAGTCGACCCAGGTGAAGCCCAGACCGATTCAGATAAACTGATGTTGACCGCGGCCAGAAAATCGAACTCCGATTGCAACAACCACCACCACCACCACCCATCCCTTGCCTCCTGTTGATAGGAAGGCGAACCCACAACAGCCTGGAACTCAACGCCGCGCTAACGCACCTGCTTCTTGCAAGAAGAGCAGCTCCTGTGATCCTGCCCAGGGTAGAAGACTTGTTCTCGTCTCACGGTGGTGGGAGCCTCCTGTGCAGTATTTCACAGAAGTCCAGCAGGTGGTACCGGTCAATTTCCCAACAGAAGAAGGGCAGCATCTGCTCGTTAACCAGCAACAGCACTTCACGTGGCCAGCCGTTGGTTGACATTGCCTGTTATTTCTGGAAGCCAAAATGGAGGGGAAGTATGGCTCTCTGTAATACCACCAGCAGCACACGGCCTCACAGCAGCTGACTCCTCATCGAAAATCCTGTGCCATCAATTCTCGCGGCGCCCTACTTCTAGCTCCTGGCCCCCACCTCTCGCACTGGCCCTCCACATCTGGGTGACGTCACCCTGTGTTTGGGTGAGCAGGTGTCGCCCAGCGCATCACACCTGGATGACGTCATGGTCGGATGGCGTCAGCCTTTGGTCGTGCGTGCAGGTGTAGGCAGTGAGCACGCTCCCAGCCCACGTGTGTTGCCCCACATCATGTACGTGACTCTAGCCCAGACTGCAGCCTGGACCTACAACCTCTCGTGGAACTCTGGAATATCATGATAACTTGGTTTCACCATGTGGTTTTTTGGTATGTGATTATAAGGTGGAGGGGTTACCACATCATAGGTGCTCGCAAACAGCACATCGCAATGCAAAGACAAATATGGCCCGTATATCCTTTAAAAGAGTGTTGGGAGGAAATGTTACTATAGAGCACGGCGCATCATGGGGTGGCTGGACAGCACCATGCCCGGCCTCGTTCATCTCCCCAGTGCTGATATTTACACGGCTGAATCAACCTAGGTGAGGCCCAGGACTGGTTCATATAATCGTCACTGGTGTTGACCGTGAGCGGGAATAAAATTCAGGTTTCCGTTTTCGTAGCGCAGCGCGCTAACCACCGTCAACGATCGCTACACACTTATGCGCGCGCACACACACCGTGCACCCACGAAAGCACACAGCGTACACACTAATGCATGCACACAGCCTGCCCACACGAGTTGTATTGAGATTTGTGATGTGTCTCCCAAGCCCTACCGCTTCTTCATTACACCAGAATCACCTTCACCCCTAACTCTCACTCTCACCCCCTCATTCCCACTCTCGCTGTCTCCCCCCATCTCCATCGCTCTCACTCTACCTCTCTCCCCCTCTCTGTCTCATCCTATACGTAGCAGGGTTGTTGGGAATACTTGCGTGATCGATTACATGATTGCGATGGTTATTATCGCCGTATAATTTCAGATAAATCAATTTTAATCGGAGCTAAAAACTCAAATTAAGGCAAATCAGTTAATTGTATATATTTACAGTAAAGGAGCGGCTGTTAAGGACACGTACCTTCAAGGAATGATGGCCGGTCGTCACGAATGACGGAGTGGCAGCCAAAGGAGGGAGCAGCCGGAGTTGACAGCCTCTGTAGAGTTAGAGCGACTAAATCAGTTTTGGGGCAGTTGTTGGATGGATTAATATGTCTCAGAACTATGAGATATGGCGACAGTGTGGGGCGTGCTTGGTCCAGCAGTTGATTAATCATGGCTGCTGATGATTTAACTATGAATGAGGTAATTTAAAGTACTATATGCATACACACGAGGTCACGATGGGTTGTGTCTGGTGATTTATTGTGGTCACTATTTGAGTGAGATGATTCCAAGAGTGTAGCATTGATTGCTGTGGTTATGAAAGTAATTATGATTGTCATGTACGATTGATGGAATTATTTGCGATTGTTGTATGTGTTGTTATTGCGATGCGGTAGTGACATGATTGTGATAACAATTAGCATCACAATACAGTTTGGATCTTTAAAGGTCTGCAGTGGAGTAGTGGTAAGTGCCATGCGACATTTGAACCTGCCGAGTTAAACTCCTGATCTCGACTAATATCAGTGGTGAATGATCTCTAAGCCGGTCTCCAACCCCAACATTCATATATTCGCACTCACCAGCGTGGGAAAAGTATGTTCAAACAATCCCCATGAAAAACATGGTGAGGAGGCCTTGATCCAGCAGTGGATTGTCAAAAGGGCTGCAACAAAAGAACATTACTAATATCAGCATCACTTTGACAATATACATATTTACTTCAATATTTTTTCATTTTTGTGAATATAAGGAACATATTAATCGTTTCTTTTTCCCGTAAATGTTTGTGACAACTCTTCCCTGAAAATAATAGGGGTTTTTTTGATTAACGGACTGACATCATCTCTAGGGGGCCAAGAACATCGGCAGCAGGTTGTGTGAAATCAACAGCACAGGACAATCCTAGGGCGACACGGTGGCGCAGTGAGTAGCATAGCCGCCGCACAGCAAGATGGTTAAATTACAGCAACGAAACTGTAATTTAACCATCGCGCTTTGAAGAATCGCAAAGAAGAAGCAAGAATTATTGGGTTTGAGTCCCAGCTCGGGTGCCTTTTTGTGTGGAGTTTAGTTCTGTTCTGCCTGTGTATATGTTCAGTTAAGCCTGTATATATGCGGGTTTTAGACGGGTATTCCGGTTTCCTCCCACAGTCCAAAGACATGTTGCTGCCTAGGTTAATTGGCCCGCTGACAAAATTGTTCCCGGAGCCCTGCAATTGACTGGCGTTCCCTCCTGGTACAGCTGTCTTGCGCCCTGTGTTTGCCGGGATAGACTCCGACCCCCCCCCCAACGACCCTGCACAGGATCTCAAAAAATGAAGCATGATGGGAATTCCACGTTCCCACGACGGGGCAATGTATATCCATAGGCCAACCACTGGTACTCCTGTAAACTCGTGGCTTCCAAATGAGCGCGTTAAAGGGGGCCAGGGCGTGCAAATAGCGCAAGTGATCATTATAATCAGTTACGTATAATCATAATAATTGCCTGGCCGGGGGGGGGGGGCAGCGAATTTAGGGGGGAGGGGAGCAACACGTACGCCCGTGACGTCATCACGCACATTGACGTCACCCCGTAGGGTTACATCACGCACATTTCACAGTCGCCTCATGTCCGCACGCACGCGTAGTGGACGTCTGTGGTGGGGGACTGGGGGGATGAGGGGGGCGTGGGGGGTAGAGGGGGATGTGGGGGGGATGAGAGGGGAGAATGGGGGTATGAGGATGGAGGGAGTGGGGGATGTGGGGGGAGTGGGGGATGAGGATGGTGGGAGTGGGGGATGAGAGGGAGGTGGGGATAGATAGACTTATATTGTTACAGCTGAAAAATACCCAGTGAGCTTGCAAGCTCTTTCTGTCTTGATGTTATTGACATGCCGTTCTCTCCACAGCCTTGTGCAGCGCTTTGTGACCCCCGGGTGAAAGGCGCTCTATAAATGCTATTATTTACGGGACTCCTGCTACACAATAAACATGCGAATTGCTGACAATAATGAGGGGGGTGAGGGAACAGGGGATGAGGGGAGAGAGGAGGATGAGGGGGATGAGTGGGGGATGAGAGAGGGGAGTGGGGGATGAGAGGGAGTGGAGGCTGATGATGGGGGGGGCTGGGGAGTGGTGAGTGGGAGCACGCTGTTGAAATCCGTAGCGCGGATAGGCGGCGCCGCCTTTCGATTGGTGGAGAGCGCTAGGGGCGTGGCACTTAGACCAAGGGAGCGGAGCCTCTAATATAGGGGCGTGGTCTGGTACCATGTGATTGACGTGCCACCTTGATGGCTGTTGAGGGCTCAGGTTTCAATTTAGTTTCGTCTAACGAAGTGAGAATTCCAGAGGCCGTCGTTCCATTTGTAAGCGTGTCACGTGAGGCATAGAAAATAGATAAGAGGCCGTGATGTGAATGGATTCATCGATTAATATGGATTCAGGCTCACAATACATTGCACATTTGCAACCTTATTGTCAATCCAATGCTGGATAATGGCCTGCTCACGTCGTGTTTTCCATGGGGCTGACTTCACCATACACTCTACTACCCACATGGATTAGTGCCGGTCAGTGAGCGTAGATGATGGAGCACAATAATGGATCACACTGCAACGTGGGAGGAGAAAGCTCGCGAAGGAGAGAGGAGAAACGCTCGGCTATCCCCAAAGAGCAGCCCTGAAAAGCAATTCTTGTAAATCGAGCCGTGAAAACCTACATCATTAAGTGGATAAGCAATCTATGTTTTTTCCCATGGGAATGTTTAACTGTATTTTTAAAAATGTGGTCACTTATGTGCAATGCTGTGTGTATGTGGTTATTTTTGTTTGGTTAATTTGTAATGTTTAGACTTTTATTTATTTTTGTGAATTGGCGTGTTTGTTGTGTCGCAGAAATCCTGTAAAAAGTTTGCGAGCTCATTGGGTATGTTTACTGCTGCAATAATAAACATTCATATCTAATGAAAACCATATCTTCCCATCGACATCCATCACAACAATAACAAGACGCGCCAGCATCGGGGTGACGTCACGCCCAAGAACCACGCCCCCCTGCCCGCGAAGCCCGCCCACGCCAGCCATGCCGTCCAATGGGAGCCGAGGCCGCGCCGAAGTGAACTGCGATATAAAATGGCGGCGTGAGGCGGCTCCATTTCATAACAGCGAGAATACAGAACCGGCACAACGATAACACAAACATAGCCGGATACAACGGCGACCACAGACAGAAACCTACATAACGAGTATAAACTAAGACCCCGGGTTTCCCTCAAATATGAATCGTTCGCAGAGATTCCTGACAAAGAAAATTTGGTTATATATGAATCTTGCATATATTTTAATTGTCAGCAATTCGCATGTATGTTGTGTCGCAGGAGTCCCGTAAAGAGCTTGCAAGCTCACTGGGTATTTTTTTTGCTTTAATAATAAACATCTATCTCGCGTGTGTGTGTTGCGCGTCTCTGAGTGAATGTGGCGTCACCACGACCCCCACCTATTGAGTGCTCACTGTACACACGGTGGACCACTCTTGAGGGTAATGCGTAACGAGAGTGGATAATGTTTTAGAGAAATTCATTTAAATAATTAACGTCTACGGAGATTGTGTTTGTACACATAAAAATTACTGGATGTCAAGACAGGAGGGAATGGTAGAGCAATTTTAAATAGCATCGAGTAGAAACTCTAAAATCTCGATTCCACACTCAAACATAAACATAGTAAGATTTATAACCCGCCGCGCAAATTTCAAGCCTGCTCATGGTCGAGAGACAGATATGGAGGAAGCCACAAAGGGGGGGTGGGATTGTGTCAGGCGGTCAACCGGCGCCAACCCACCAGTCACTGCTTCCTATAATGATGTGGGAGGAAGCCGGAGAAAACCCACGCAGAACAGGGGGAGAACACACAAACTCCACATTGATAGGCGCCTGGGGCTGGAATCGAACTGCCTCCAGCAGTACTTTCTGGACGCGCAGATGTTACCACTGCGACATCCTGACATTTCACCAGCATTGGTTTAAAAAAGCCTAGCTCTGCTGACGAGCTGATGTCAAACCCGATGCAGAGTACGCCTGTATAAAAGCAATGCTTTAAAAAAAAAAGATCACTCCGCAGCAGACCATATATC
>JAZEWU010000004.1:8121285-8135978 GCA_036362915.1 Geotria australis | reverse complement strand
ACCATATAGCTGAAGGGATATGTAAAAAAATACCTTGATATTGTATGTGGAAGGACAGATATGGCGAGGATGAATATTATTTGTTTAATACTAATCTGCTGCAAAGATTATTCCGTCTAAATCTGAACAAAAACTAACGGAGCAAACATACCGACATTGCAAGCTTCACTTATAAGCCTAAATCTGATTTTTACACGTAAACGAGTCTAAATTTAATCACAATATCAAATATTTAAAAACCTCCGTCCAAAAATTACCACCCTAATGCTGAAGTCTAATTGTCTGTAAAGCTTATTAATAAGATGAGCACATTTGAATTAGTCATGTAATGTCAAACGACAATAAAATATTCATCTCGTCTCACAAATCAGCAATATTAATGTGCAGATTTATTTCTTGTTGAGCAATATCAGCACATCTCACCTAAAATATAAATATAGATTGGCTAGTCAATACTAAGCACTTGATTAAGTGGCCACAGCCCTGCAGATGAGACTTCTAAGAGGTGAAAACCAGTGTCGGACTAAAACAAAGTTGCCCTATGGGCGGATTGAGCTGAAGTCCATTTGTTATTTAATTCTTAATATAATAATAATAATTTCAATTTATATAGCGCCTTTCACCCGAGGGTCACAAAGCGCTGCACAAGGGCCGCGAAGAGGACGGCATGTCAACAACGAAAGATGTAGAGACAGACTCTTGCCTATTTATTGATTTATGTTATCAGTTGTCCTGCCTAGTCCTCTATGCAGGCACACAATGTTCTTTGAACAATTTAAATATCCGTTCCATAAAATAACTATCAAATTATCCATTCTAAATATTCTCTTGAGCATTATGAACCCCACTTCAGTGCTTGAACCCAAATTTCACATAGGAAATTTCCGGGTCAAAAACCTTGGCCTAATTTATTAAGTACCGCATTGGTAGGTTTGCTCCAGAACGCCCTACCAATCAGAACTATAATTGTAAAATCTAAGTATCGCCTCGCCAAAATCCCAAATTCCCAACAACAATATTAATCTCTCCTTCTCAAACTTCAATATCGCCTCACCAATCGCAATATTGTTTCACAAATGTCATCTTCCCTTCGCCACTATAAACATTACCTCATCAATTCACTCCAGCCTCGACCTATCTCGATATCACGTCACAAATTTCAAGGTGGTATCAACAATCTAAATTTGAATCCGCAAATCTCAATCTCGTCTTACGAATTTTAAGCTCGTTGCACTAATGTTAAAATCTTAAAATTAAAATAATTCACCAATGTATTATTAATATGTTATCATGGTCAAGTTGTTACGTGAATGGCAGCCAACAGTACATCATCCTGTGTCGTATAACGGTCCATGGTGATGCCGTTACACAACTGTTTCCGAAGGTACTTCATTCAAATCTTTATCCACACTAGGACGAATTTTACCTACATTGTTAAAAGCGTTTGTTGGGTGTCAATCAAACTAAAACGAGTTGGAACTTATCCATACGAATTTTTAAAAAAGGACAAAAATAGAAAGATTATATAGTCTGTGCACTCATGGGTGATCAGACTGAGACTTTCAACTCACGACACACAAGAACCCGGATTAATCACGGGTGGCTGAGACCCATGTTCAAGACCTGGATGTCAGTACCAGCTCAGTGCTCCGATTCACATCCCCATCTCAACAATTAATCTCACCTCAACAATGTCAATCTCGCTTAAAAAAACATAATTTGAAAATTCTTCACAAATCATAAATGTGATTGGTTATCTTAATTAGTGAAATCCAAGTCTCTCATCAATCATATATTCCCTGACATGTTATACCATCAATCATAATCGTAATTGATTTCCAAATCAGTTCTTTTGGGATAGCTGTGTCGAGTGAAAACCTATATCAGTACAATTATAATCTTAGTATATACATCTCAAAATCGCTTAATACATCTCAAAATCTCATCGCTAATGTTAATCTCACATCACCAATAATAATATTGATAAGTACATTTCAACCTCACATAACAAATCTAAATCTCGTTTCATTAACCATAACAAACATTCCATCTCGCTAATAACAAATGTAACTGTATAATCTTAATATCAGTCAAAGGCCTGATGATTCCTCCAACGTGGAAAGCGAAACGTCAAAAAAAGAAACGCTCGACACGGCTATCCAGAAAAAGGAGCTCTTCACAGCAAAAATCGCACATTGAACTGTGAAAACCTACATCAATACGAATATCAATATATAACGTAACCAATCATAAACCTAATCAGTAAATATCAATGTCAACTAACAAACCTCAATCGCATCACGAATTCAAAAATCTCTCCTCACCAATCATAATGTCTCTTATGACATGTAAATGTCGCCTCTCCAATCCCGGTCTCATCTCACTCATCTAAATCCCGTTTCACTAACCATCAAAAAAATCCCGTCTCACTCATCATGAACATAAGTCAGCCCGACCGTCAATATCTGTCGGCTCACCAATAATCACAAAGCGAGTCGGTGAATCCCAATCTCGCCTCACCAATCTTAATCTCTCATCACGGAATCTGAATGTCGCCTCACCACCCCCCCCTCCTCCCACAGTGGCAGGCCACCCCCACTCTCACCACCACCGTCTCTCTCTCGCGAGGAAGCAGCAGCAGCAGCCATGGACCCGTCGCTCTGTGCACCCGGGCGCGGGAGCTGAAGCACAGATTCTCTCTCTCTCGCTGCCTTTTCTCTGCGCGAAATTAAACGAAACATATTGACATATGAACCTCCGGCATTTATTAAAGATAAATGTTGCAATCTAAAGCGTCTAGCATCAGCGACGAGGCGGGTGGTTAATATTTAGCGGTCCCCTCTCGCTGTGGTTTTTATTTTCACATTTTTTTTTTCGCATCGTCGTTGTGGGCGACGGGAGGAGCCGCGATTCAGGAGGAGGTGGGGGACACCGGGGTCGATGTCTCAGAGTCCGTGACGATTACGACGGCGACGAAGAGGATGGTGATGAGGATGACGATGGGAACGATGAGGATGATGGGGCTGATGAGGAGGGAGGGGGTCATGGCGACGATGATGGGGACGCGGGTGATGAGGAGGGACATGACGATGGTGATGGGAAGGCGGCCAGCGATGATGGCGAAGGTGACAACGGCGCTGTGGTTGAAGGTGCTGATGGTGATGATGCTCGTGATGGCCAGAGCAGCCGGGAACATTTTCCCCTCCTCTGTGCAAATCGGTGAGTTCGGGGGTTAAGGTTCGGATCCGGGTGCGGGCGCGCGGTTCCTGTGATGGGTTTTACGATACAGATTGCGCGTCTGGGTTTTTGGGCTCGGATTTGATTTTGCCGAATGGATTTTAGTCCGGGATTTTGGGCCGGGTTTGAATGTTGGGGTTTGGGTTCGCGGCTGGGTTGAGAGGCCCCTGCCCGGCTCGGATCCGGGCTCAAGAGCCCAGGTTTGAGCTTAGGAAGGGGTTAGGATTTTAGTCAAGGTTAAGCTAACGGTTAGATTTCTGGTTCAGGGTTCGGGGCTCTGTATGAGAACCGTTGTATGACTCGCGTTATGTTTAATTGTAGGCCAGTCATTTATGGCTTCGATTGTGTTCGATTAAGGATACGGGAACAGCTGATCCTAACGCCATGCTGTGTTACAGTGAGAGTCTGGGTCTCCCGAGTGGCTTTGAGTTGTAGACCGGGTCATGGACACTGCTACCAGTCTACGTCTGTTTCAGCTCGCAATGCCGGGCTGGTATGGTTTGCGTTATGGCTTTAATGATGGTTCGGGGTTTAATGATCTGGAGAACCGCTAATCGCAATACCACACACGCAGCGTTACGGTAAGTTTCTGAGTCTGGGTTTTAGTTCGCTTTGCGTCCCTGGTTCTGGGTTCCGCTCCGGTCAGGATTGGGTATCAATTCGGGGTTGGGGCCCATAACATATTTTGCACGCGATGAGCGTGAATTGTAAAATGTAGAGCGTGCCCACGGCTGTGTGCATTTGCGGGGATGGAGCTGCGTGGAGCGGTGTGGAGCGACAGGAAATGAATATAAAGAGGGGCTGCAATAAGAAGGGGATGAATTAAAAATTGATGAGGAGGAGGAAAAAAAAAAATCTCACAATGCGACGCGAGGCGCGGAACGTGCGCGGAATGCAGACGAGGGGACGCGGGCGTGCACTCTCTCACGGTAATAGACAAAGATCCCCCGTATAGCCTTAACAGACTGTCGGGTCAAGTGCTGTGAACGACCACCTACGAAGGTCGGCACGGCACACGAGCGGGTGGGTAGCCAGCACCACGCCCGGCCGCCTTTGTCTCCCTAGTCGCGGTGGTTACACATTTGAGGCTGAGTCGACCCAGTGGAGGCCCAGAACTGGTTCAGAAAATCGTCACTGGTGTTGTCCGTGAGCGAGAATCGAACTCGGGTCGCCGGGTTCGTAGCTCAGCGCCCCAAAGGCTACCACTCACAGAAATAGACACAGTCATACACAGACAGCGATGCCCCCTATAGTCTTTAACAATATTGTTGGGGAACAAGCGCTGTATGCAAGCATCGATGAAGGCCGGCACGGCACACGTGAGAGTTGGCTGGCTAGGACCACGGCCGGCCGCCTTTGTCTCTCCCCGGTGCTTGTGTTTACACAACGCACCATATAGTAATTTAAGGCTGAGGCGCCTTACAGGTAAGGCCTAGGTATTCGTCAGTAACTGTTGGCCGTGAGCGGGAATTGAACTTAGGTCGCCGGGTTGGCAACGCAGTGCGCTCACCACTGGACCACACGCTCATACACACATGGGATACAGGCACATGCTTATGCACACAAGACATGTCCATTCTAATATATACTAATAAATACGGTATACAAATCTACCCATACAATCATATGCATACACGTATACACAGAAACAACAACAACCGCCATTCGACACTAAGTGGGGCGACGTCACCACGGCGCTTGTGCCAGGACAGATGCGTCTTGAGGCCACGTGAAGTGCCGAAGGCTCGCTGACAGGTTACATAGAAACAAAGACAAATCTCCCCCGTATAACCGTAACAGACTGTAGGGTGAGGTGCTGGTAGTGAGTACCTGTAAAGGCTAGCACGGCACACGAGGGGGCGGGTGGTCAGTACTACGCCCGTCCGCCTTTGTCTTCCTACAGGCGATGTTTACCCACCACACCAGGTACTATTTTTAGGCTGAGTCGACCTAGGTGAGGCCCAGAGCCGGTTCAGAAAATATTCACCGGTGTTTGCGAACTGAGATCGCTTTGTTTGTAGCGCAGCACGTTACCCGCGACACTACCGATCCCCACAAGAAACATACATATACACAGGCAAATACGAAGCTCCGTCACGAAGCCTTACAGACTGTTGGACAGGTGTTCCTAGTCAGCACCTACTCAAGGCTGTGACGGAGCATGAGTGGGTGATGTGCCGAACACCACGCCTGGCCGCCTTCTTCCCCCCAGTACTAATGTGTTCCAGATATAGAACTAATTTAAGGCCGAGTCAACCTCGGGGGATGCACAGGACCGGTTCAGACATCACTTGCGCACTGATGTCAGCCATGGCTGGGTTCTTAATGCAGTTTCATGAACCACTGCACCACATATACCTTGGTTAAACACACGCACATATTAACGCTGAATTACTATGCTCGTCAACACAGTATATTTAAGGTAGTGACATCCATTTTATAACCTTACTCCTCTGGGCATTTGGATCTGTTGTTTAGAGTTTGCCTAAAATCGACTCCCTGCTGACCTAGATTTTTGACGTTAACTATCTTTGCATTCAAAGTGAGGGCCAATCATAATATGCAGGGAGAGAATAGTCTGAAACGACAGCAGACGTGCAGTGAAAGAGAAGAGATATATACCAAGTAACTGATAGTGGCAAAACGAATGACTGAACACACACTTATGAAAAGGTGAAACAATAATGGGAAAATAAATCACAAAAACATGATGAAAAAACAATGGGAGCATGATAGGAGCAAAAAAGGAGGTTAATGGTTGGCAATTCACCAATGATACTCATAGGGGGGGGGATGGGACCATAACATGGCAGAGAATGTTACGGTCAGAGGAATAAGTGTATGCAGGTCTCTAGAAAATGTGTCGAACAGGAATCGAACCGTTTTCTTTGGATGAAGAGGAGGAAGTTCTAGATGTGGCACTTGAAGAAATATACTCTGCCCTTCACTAACCGACAGAGGGAAAGGTCTGGCAATCAATGATATAACGGTGGACAAAGTGGACACCAAAGGAAGCGCAATATAGATGATCGTACCTTTTTACTAAATGTTTACATAGAAATTAAATGAATAAATCATTTTTCTATTTAATCATGATGATAAAACCGACTAAAATAATTACATTTCCATCAGACTCTTATTAGCATACATATAAATTCCTGGCAAAGATCACTGGGGATTTGAATTTTTATTGTATTTCTTATGCCATCTAACCACATGAGCAAGACACGCTTATGACAAGTTTCTCTGCCATGAATCACAGTGCATACCGTGCATCTGATTCTGGAAAAACGGAAAAAAAAGATGAAAATCAAAACCCCTACCATAGTGCCTAGCTATTGTAAGAATATGAAAAGGACATTTGTCTCGATGGAAATTGTGGGAATCTTCCAAGCTCTTACAAACCGAGGACTAAATATAAAATAATTTAGAAGAAAACGTTTACACAAATGGAACTGATATGCGGAGATTGCATGAAGAAAGTAACAAAATAAATGTTAAACGAGAAGTCGGAAAAGAAGACAGGTTATTGGCAAGAATTTCACCGTGCCAGTAGATTTCTCCAAGAAAATTGGCAGGGGATAGAAAAGGTATGAGTATAAAATCGAAAAATGATTAACCACCCCATCTCAGATTGGTTGATGTCATGCCAAATGAGTTACAGGAAATAACTGAAGAACCTAGGTGGGAATAATGCAACGTTGAACTCAATATAAATACTCTACAAGCAAATTAGTGTCACCGACAACGAGACTGCTAAACAATTAAAGATATATAAATTTGGTTGACTCAAGATTTGTGATGGAAAGGATTCTGTGTCGATTGAGATGAAGGTTCTGTATTGGATAAGACGTGGGTTCGATATTGCATGTGACAACAGTTCCATATTGAGGCAAGGGTTCTATATCATGAGACAAGAGTTCTGTATCACATGAGCCAAGGATTATGTAAGGAGTCAGATAGGTGTTCTATAGCAGATGAGAAGGGTTCTGTAATTCACGAGGCAAGGATTCTGTATCGGATCAGATAAGGGTTATGTAAGGGATGTGGCAAATATTATATAAGGGATGAGAATAAGAGTTGTGTACTGGATGAAAATAGTTATTTAATTCATGAGACAAGGGTTCTGTATCAGAAGAGACGAGGGTTACATATGGTGAGATGGGTCTTGGATGATCCGAGGGTTTTGTATTGGAATAGACCAGGGTTCTGTATGGAATGAGGCAGGGGTTCGACATGGGATGAGGCAAACTTTCTATACGGGGCGACAAATCCGGGTGAGATCAGACACGTTTCAGTGTACAAGGGACCTGTGAAGAGCGAGACGTTCCTCGATACCCTTGTCTCACGGCGTGTCTCAACCACAGTCTAATTCCTTATCTAATATGTCATCCGTCGTCTCCTCCCGTGTAGCGGTCACCTTGTCTCACATCCTACCTCCACACACACGTGGACACCTGTGCACGTGCACAGTCGCGCACACCGCTTCACTCCCAGGCTCGCTGCTGATGCCGCCCGTGTAATTAACGCGTGTGGAGAGACAAGCCGCGCTCCCATTGCAGCTGGGTCGGGACTCGAATGGCAACGATGGTCTGGTTCGCGTCCACATCTGTCCCGATGTATTTCCTAGTTCTGCTATGGTTGTATCCCAGGATTGTGCCGGATGGATTACGGGTCTGATCGGATTGAGAGCGGGTTTTGAACTGGTTGGTTGCAGATCTGGTCTGGGTCCCAGGATTCGCTGCGTTTGGAACCGGGTGCGTCTTGCACATTAACACGGAGTTCCATACACGATGTATAGGATATTCACAGCTAGCTGAGAGATTCCCAACACTGTGCGTATCCCCGTGGTTATTTGAAGACACGTAATCAAAATGGTCAATGCGCGGTTGTGAAGGTGGGGAGCGACGATGTGGAGGACAATAATGGTTGATCACCAGCCCACGGTCTATCTTACTCCTTCGCGTTTTTCTCTCTCTCGCGTTCGCGAAGGCTATCTCGAAAGGGCAACTCTTAAGAGCAATACACATTATTTACTCAACACATCCCGCCCTAAGGCCTTCTGGGAGTGATTAATTTCGGCAGCATTGATCGGTTTTGAAATACAGTGTCTCATCAGCAGTCAGGTTTGTTTGAATCAATGCCGGTGAACTGTCCGATGTTATTGGCAAGGGCCGTCTCTTTAAGATATAGGTTCGAGAGCGTGTGCTTCAAGGTCGCGTTGCTAGGCAACGGGAGACTGCTGCGCCATCACTAGGTGTGTATAGACTACATTCTCGACCTCATCACCAGCATCATAACCATCATCAATTAACAACCGGCATTCTTTTAGTTACTCGAATAAATTGATAATCCGCGTAGACGTCCTCAACCAAATCATCACCGTCATCAACATCACAATCACCATCATCAATTTACATCACAATCACCACCATCAATTAACAACCCGCATCATCGCCATCATTATCATCGTAAAAAAATATCGATTGTGGTATTTACGATTTATGAAAATGATATGCAAATGTGATCTTTAGGATATTATACTAATGGGAAGAACGTGACAGAACGCGACGGAACAATGCGAGGCAGAACAGTGAGAAACCAGTCAGAACAACATGTGACCGTACAAACTAAACGGAGCATATACAAGGTGGTCAAGATGTCTTGTAACCCCTATATAACTGACCCATAACATTTGTTCCTTTGCTGATTCGTTTCTGTTTTAAATAACCCTAACTTATTTATTTCGCATTAATAGTGTACATGTCATTTTTATATTGCTTACACGACACACCCTATGGTATACACAAATATTACGTTTTAGAGAATGAAATGGAAGGGGGTGGGGTCACGAAACATCTGGACCACAATGTACAATAGAAATAGTACTGTAATAATAATCGCATTTTATAAAGCGCCTTCCACCCGAGGGTCACAAAGCGCTGCACAAGGGCCGTGAAGAGAACAGCATGTCAACAACAGAAGAAAAAACAACCAATAAAAACTAAAGGAACAAAAATAACTAAGACATAACATTTAAAACACTACAAGCCACAGACAATAAAAGCGAACAATAAAACTGGGCAATACGATATCGATGTTGGCAGTAATGATGATTGATTAAACAAATGCGCTTTGTTAATTGATGATGATGGTGGTGGTGATGATGACGTATAATACATGTGTGTTGTTAATTGATTACAGTCATTAAACATATGCGGGTTGTTAATGCATGATGATGATGGGAAGCAGAGCAGTAGAACGCTTGTTGTATGTTATACACGGCAATGCGCACAATCATTAAGAATTAAAATAAATAGCGGTAGAATTGCACAGATTTATATTGACTAAAGATATGGAGTACTGTGTTAGTACACACGCGTCGCATCGCGTGTGTACTAAGGGAATGGTTTGAGACGGAGATGCTGCATGTAATGGGTTCACGTGGTCCCTGCAAGACATTGGAGGCGCCACACCATCCACGCAATGGGAAAATAAATTGAGTCTTATCCTTGAAAAGAATAACACCGTGCATGCCCGACTGCCCTTGTCTCACATTGCTGAACTTGGTGAACGCACCACCACTGCACTGGTTGGGCAGTTTTTTTGGTTGATAAGTCGAATATTACATGCCCACTGATGGTCAATTGAATCGAAATGTAGTCCGGAACCACTACAATACCCACCAGCCCAGACTTAGCTGCGATTGCCTGAAGTGGTGTGGGCTTGCTGAGTGTTTGGTTAAGCCATTCACGTTTTAAGAATAAACCATAAAAATGGGATAAAATGGCCAGAATATAGTCACAAACGTAGACACAGGGGACAAATCCCCGTGTATCCCTATGAGCTATTGAGCCAGGGGTTCTTAAGGCCTGGCACCACACAAGGAAATGGTTTGACCAGGAACATGCCCTTCCACCTTTGTCTCCCCAGTCCTAATGGATTTTACAGACCACACCAGGTACTCAGTTATGGCCAAGTCGACCTTGCGAAAGCTCAGAAGCAGCTCAGATGTCACTGAACACAGACGCGAGCATCGTTCTGTGTTTGTCAACATTATTCCCACCTCTCTACCCAGCTCTCATCTCACTCGCTGTGCTCTATCTCTCATTTCTGTTTTCCTTCCTGTGCTCTCCCACCTCTCATCTCACGCAGTTCCCCTCGCCGCGCTCTCCTACCTCTCATCTCTCATCTCACTCTACTCCCCTGCCCGTGCTCTCACACCTCCCCTTTCATCTCACTCTGCTCCCTGCCACGAAGTCTCCGCTCCAGCAACCAAAGCTTTCTGTTGAAGCCCCCCCCAGTCAACCTTAGCCCAGTGGCGTGTCACTCAATCTCCCCCGTTGCCTCCATCCGCTGCATTCATGGTCTGCACTGCTATTTATTCCTGAGCCCTCAGTGCCGTCGACTCCCTATCTCTCTTCAAGTCCGGGCTCCATACCTTCAATACATCTTCTGCTTGACCGATTGCCCGTTTCTGTCTATAAAATAAAGATTAGCAGGTTCTTTACAGCGATTTGAAAGGCAGTCGCATTTATGCCCATTATAAAGCCCCACTGTCTATTGTACTAAATATAGTTTTATGTCCATCCATCCATCCATTTTCAGAAACCGCTTAATCCTATACAGGGTCGCGGTGAGCCGGAGCCTATCCCGGCAGACACAGGGCGCAAGGCAGGGGAACACCAAGGATGGGACGCCAGTCCATCGCAGGGCGCCTGGGGAAATTTAGTTAGTACGCCAATTAACCTGGCAGCATGTCTTTGGACGGTGGGAGGAAACCGGAGTGCCCGGCGAAAACCCACGCGGACACGGGGAGAACATGCAAACTCCACACAGAAAGGCACCCCGAGCCGAGATTCGAACCCGGGACCTTCTTGCTGTGAGGCGGAAGCGCTACCCACTACGCCACCGTGCCGCCCTATAGTTTTATGTAATGCAGTAAAAAAAATGTGGTTTTACAGTAATACATCAATTTAATGAAGCTACTACATTTATTTAACCCTTCCCCATAGGGTTTATACATCTCCAACGACTGTCCAAATTGTACACGGTGAGGGTAATGCACTCATGGATCTTTGTTGGCGAAAGTTGGTGGATCACAGAGATTTGTACGCATTTGAAGCCAGCTGGGTTATGAAGGGGACTGTGTAGACTTTTAGAGCAGATGGCAATATAGCAAGGTCATACATGATTCTGTCTGTATAGCACACCTTTTGAGTTAAATAACTCGGAAGTGTGGTGGGTTTTCTCCAGGTTCTCCAGTTTCTTCCCACATGAAGCCAAACATTGTAGGAAACGGTCATACTATATATGCCACTGTTTCAGAACCCTCTTTTGAAAAAGTGTCTTTCCTGGATAGAATTATTGAAAACTATTTGCATATCTTTGGCACTGCACTGACAGAGGAACTAAAACCTCCTTCCACCGTGATGGCCATGGGAGTTGTGTGATCATAATCCAGACTTTTCAGCGTGAAACTGTGAAGAGTTTGGGGGCCAAGATCGGGTCGGATATCAATCACCATAGATCTTAACCACCACCAGAAATTAAACTTGGGTCACTTGGTTCATCGCATGAACCACCGCATCACAACTTTCAGTGGGTAAAAGATTGGAACATTACAATACTCACATACTGATCTCATAGACATGCACACATATTTTTTGCATGTGTAAAATGTCCCTTATATGTGTGCAATTAAAGCAAATATACATATAAAGGTATACGTTTGTACAACCCATACAGAGACGTGTGTACATACACATACAAGGACACACAAATAATTTGTGTGTTGTGTATATGTATGTCTGAGTGTATTGCGGATATTTTCTCAATTTTCAAGTTAAGGTGAATGCGTATGTGGTTAGTACATTGCGATCCAAACATGACGCTTTGTGTTTTATACCAAGCCATAGTCAACAAGAGTCGCATTAGAGATCTGAACTGGTCCTCGGCCACCCCTAGGTCAACTGAGCCCTCACACGAGTAGCTACTGAAGTGTGTAGACACCAGCAATAGAGAGAAATATATGACCAATTGTGATGCTGACCACACCACCCACTTGTGTATTGCATTGGGCTTAATAGGCACTTGCTAACAACATTTGCACCAACACTCTGAATGGCTATACTAGTGAACCTTTGCCTTTTTCACAAGCGTATGTCTCTGCATGGGTGCATGTGGTATTGGCCACCCACCCTCTCGTGCACCGTGCCAGCCTTCACATAGATATATATGTCTCTATGTGTGGGCAGATCAGCTCAACGGGAGGTCCTGATGTCAAGGACATGAACTCGCATTTGTTGTTCCACCCCTGCATAGTCCAGCAGATGTTCTTGCTTGGGTCTGGCATGCATTCAAGGTGTTGTGTGGATGTACCGTTGACAGAACAGCATGTTGGTAATTACAAGTCCATGAGCCACACAGAAATCTAGCAGCCTCCTGCCGTTATCATTGAGCTGATTTTCCTTTGCTATCCAATCCCTCCCACCCGAGTGCTGCTAGCTTTATGGCCCACTTGGGCATTTAAGTTACCTATTAGGATGTCTTAGTCTCACGGGACCACTTTAACCAACACCTGGTGTCTGACTAATGAGCCTTACCCGCATGCCTCTATGGATGTTCATTTTTGGTGGGGGCATAGGCAGCCCACCACTCCTATTCCTTGCTACCCATGAATGGGGAGGGGCTGCCACCCCCTGACATCCGACCAGAGCGCGTATTTGCCACTGCGGTGGATGCAGGTGCAGCACAACGATAAACTTTCCAATTTCAGAATTTCTTACAACACGTTATAGATATTGGTCACGAAAGGATTCATGTAAAACATCACAGTTTCACTATTTTGCACTCCGAGGAGGCTGGGGTTGTTTGGAGGAGCCAATCTGTCCACTGACCATGTGCCCATCATATTTAAGATGACTATGCTGTACTTCCACTGCAGGGGATAGGTGTCCACCTAGGGCTCAATTCAAACCCACAATAGCCTGGTCCCAGATAGCTCTTGAAATTGATAAGTAAAGCATTACTTGCAGTCAGAATTGGCATCTGTCTCTCCTCACAATGTTGACGGCAAGGTTTTATGACTGTGGATGATGCAGCTGCTATTCGTTGGATTTGGTTACCTTGTCACCCTGCCTCATAATCGCTGACGGTTGTGTTCCAGCTAGCTTAACGTGGCAGGCCCGTTCTCACCATCTACACTATTCCATGTCTAAGAATGAAGAGGCTTACTTTCAGAGAGTCCTTTCATACTGCAAAAATGACTGGTGGTTGCCAATTCCTGAAGAGACGGAAAGAGTCTCAGTGGCCCGAAATCACAAATCGCTATCCTTTTTACCGACCTGACAGGCAAGAATGACTCTGATAATTAACTCCCAAAATGAGCTCTGTATATTTGATGAGCATTGCTGTGAATTATGGAGAGAGGGGGGTACCCCTCAAACCCAAACAGCATCATGGACAAGGAAGGAGAACAGGGTTGGGGGGCTCTGATCCTTTGAGCATTATTGAGCTTCAAAGGTTTTAGGACATAGCCACTCCCTGTGTCTGGCTGATGTGACATCTGCTGAGAAAGCATAAAGAGCAATCCGAACCCTGAGACCAGGTAAAGTGTCAGGGAGGGGTGATCTCCCGAGTGAACCGCTGAGGCAGGGTGATGATTGTGTGCAAAATGCCTGACAACATCAAGATTTGAAGGATACACAGATTGCCCCCTTTTTAAGCAGGATCGCACTCATTCTAAAATATCACCAGGGTATTTCCCACTTTAGTTTGCCAAGAATGGTCCTGGCAAGGGTTATTCATTGTATTGCCAAGCACGCTGAGAAGCTTGCACAGCCCCAATTTGATTACAGGTAAGGGTGACCAGCACAGGTGCCATATTCTGTCCGTCTGTTACAGAAGAAGTGTAGGGGATTATAATGGGACCTACATCTTTGCTTTACATGCATCAATAAGCCAGGACTATTGGTGTTCTGTGTGTGTATTTGAGATTTCAGATGCAATTGAATTATATGTTTGTGAGTGTACAGTATATGGCCAGCTCAGAGGTTAGCGCACTGGGCTACAAACCTGGCGACCCGAGTTCAATTCCCGCTCACGGCCAACACCAGTGACGATTATCTGAACCGGCCCTGGGCCTCCCCTAGGTCGACTCAGCCTCAAATATCTAGTGTGATGTGTAAACATTGCCACTAGGGAGACAAAGGCAGCTGGGCGCGGTGCTGGCACCCACCCCCTCATGTGCGTACTGGCCTTTATATGTGCTCGCTAACAACACTTGACCATACAGTCTGTTAAGGCTATACGGGGGATCTTTGTCTTCACATGAGTATGGGTATGAGTTGAGCGCTGCAATATAGATCCGACGGCCCGAATTCGATTCTTGTTCACATCCAACATCGGTCCTGGGCCTCACTTAGGTCGACTCAACTTTAAATGAGTACTTGGTG
>JAZEWU010000004.1:8102178-8121272 GCA_036362915.1 Geotria australis | reverse complement strand
GCATGTATATGAGTGTGATTATCTAAAGCTGGGTCGATGGTTCAATTAAGCGATGGAGAAGCCTCAGGGGCACCACCCCTCCTCTCACCCACGGACGGGGTGGGGGTGGTGCCTCCCATGGACAGCCCATGTCTCCTCGTATACATCTGTGTCTCCACTTAATCATTGTTTCTCCGTGTGTCCCCACGTATTTCCGTGTCCAAATGTGTATCCAGTTCTCCATGCCTTCCATGTGTCACCCTGTCTGTCCCAATATCTGTGTGTGCCTCCCTTTGCCCCCGTGTTTTCGTGTGTTCCTGTCTCCATGTGTCCCCTTGCCTTTATATGTCTCGTGTATTTCCATGTCTCTATGTCTTTGTGTACCCATATCTACATTTGGATATGTGTGTGTCTCAATCTAATCTTAACTACGAACCATCATTCTTTCTACATTTGTTGTATCGCAGGAAACCCGTTTCCTAGAGCTTGCAAGCTGTGATAAACATATATCTATCTTTGAACCAGATAACACCAATTCGGCTAAATATAGTACGTATTTTTTAAGTATACACATGAATTATGTAACTCGCTCCTTCATGTGTTTGTTTCGGTAGCACTTAATTAACAGGACTGAAACCATATTTGCTAGTGCCATGACAGGGCTAATGCAAAAACGCTTTCATCCTTACTTGAAAGAGTAAAAAAAAAAGGTCTTGTATATTTCACGTGCTCCACTATTGTAATCTGCCATGGCATGTTGGAATAGCGCTTGACGCAATGTCTGAAAGGTCGAAGGTCAATTCATCCCATCATCCATCCGGGGTCGATGATGAGTACCAGTTTGTAGGGGGACTGAGCAGTCATTGTCTTCTGGACATATGAGTCGTCCGCATAGTAATGTGGATTTTCTTTACCACTAGCTGAGGGCGGTAAACATAAAGTGACCACTGGCCAAATCTCTTTTGAGCAGGAAACCACTGACTTTTTTTTACCATTGATTGTCAATCCATTTTCATTTCATTATTTTTTTAAATCCCATGTACTGTATATAAAAAAATATATTTTTTTACTTTCACGCTTTCATGGCTCCACTATTTTGTTTCGTGGACTTTTCACCATTTCATCCTTTGTGTTTTCAACCCCAGTCTCCTCTGAAAATAATATATTTTTAGCCTCAACGTGCCGTCCGGTGGTTGTAAATTAAGTAATAAATCTAAATCAATCCAATATCGGGTGACGGCCTCTCCCTGCTGTGTCAGGCAAAGGGGCTGTTTGATTTTGCCTTACCACGCTGGTCAGTGCAGGATGGCTAAGGCGGGGGGCCCAAGACTGGTGAAGATGTCACTCATCACTGATATAAGCCATGGCCAGGAGTTCAGGTTTCCAAGTTCAAAGCGCAGTGACAAAACCACTGCACATTCGTTCTACCCTCGGAAGAAAAAAAATAATGTTCAGCACTTTCATCATTCCAGTGCTGGATGAAGGTCTTTTTTTTGCTGACCAGGGAAAATTCAATTCTTTGAATTCAGCATTTTTTTTTATGCCCTGCACCATTAAGTATATAAAATGTGATATCCAATTTGTCACCTAACTACAATATATCTCACTATATGCAATATTTACAGTGGGGGCTAATGTTTTGATCTAGGGACTGGAGTTAGGGTTTGTTTGGAGTAAGGGTTCAGGCAGCTCACAGCCTCAGTTGTTATTATAAGAGCTCCATCTTCAGTCACGGAGCACGCGACCTCCTCTATGACTGACTGATCCAGGAAAGTCGCACAGCTCCGTTAGTTTACAGGATGGCCGGGCGCGTCGCACGTTGGTATAAGATTGCAAATAAAGGACTTACAGTGGTAACAATTCACTCAACTCACAATTCTATGGATTGTCACCCTCATGTCCCCATGTCACCACAAATCTGTGTCCGATCATATCCTCTCTCCATGTCCCCATGTGTCTGAACACATAGGAATATACGACACACACTCTCATGTCCTCGTGTCTCCCTCAAATCTGTTTGTGTGTCCCTGTGTCTGTCTTTGCGTAACTCTGTATTCATTGTATCTCTATATCTCTCATGTCCTCATGATGTCCCTTTTAATCCCATTGTGGACTTGTGTTTCTGCAATGTTCATGTCTAATGCTTTGTGACTCATGTGTCTCCCACTCAACTCTTATCTCACTAGGTGCAAGCCACTATTTATTGTCTGACCATGTTCCTGTCATAACGACCTCATATTCCTGTGTCTTTGCATTCCTATTGCATCTGTTCTATGTGCCCATCATAATCTAAGTCATCGTATTTGTTGTCGCTTCGTGTCCTCATGTCTGTGTATCTGCCTTGTGTGTCTCTCTTGTCCCTACTAATGTCTGCATGTCCTGTGTCTCTCGGTGTGTCCCTCTACAATCCTTGTGTGTTCCTAATGGATGTCCCCACGTGTCTCCCCGACCTCACTCTCCATGCTCCTGTCTTCATGTTTTTCTCGTCCTCCTCTGGTCTAAATCTATCCCACATCTCCGTGTCATGCGCCTCGGCGTTCGTGCGTGTGTCCCGACGTGTCGTACCTCGGCGTGTCTCCTGTCTTGGTGCGTCCCGGTGGGTACCATTCACCGTGTCGCCGTGTGTCCTTGCGTGTCTCCAGGAGCCCTCTTCATCCCGAACGTGGAACAGGAGTACGAGGCGTTCCGCTTTGGGATTTATCTGCACAACAGCGACCCCAACGCGACGGTGGCACCTTTCCAGTTGCAGTCCCGCGTCGACCACCTGCAGACGGCCAACAGCTTCACCATCACCAACGCATGTGGGCCTCGCACATCATCATTTGCATCACTTACATCAACATCATCACCTTTAACATATTATCATCGTAGGAATTGCAAAAACAATGTTGCCAATAATATTGTCACTGTCATAGCCATCATCAATTAAACTAGGCGACATCACCCCCATCATCATAATTAACATCGTCCGCATCATCACCGACACAAACGTCACTGTCATCAATAAAATTGTTAAAAATGCCATGAACAATAAAAAAGCCCAGGTCGGCGTCATAGTCATTACCAGTGGCTGGGCACCATCACTAACATCAACAGTAATCATCATCATCATCATTGTCAGAAACCACTTAATCCTGTACAGGGTCGCAGTGAGCCGGAGCCATCCCAAAAGAACAGCTATGAAGAGCAATTCTCTAACATCGAGCTATGAAAACTTACATCAGTACATCATAGCCATTGCCAACCCTGTGGGCCATCATCATCAATGGCATCACCATTGATAACGTCTACAGAACAGTGCGTGACACCGCCGATATCACCATCAACACAGACACCACCACCACTACCACTGTCAAAAAACACTCTAATCATCACTGCCAGCGTGACCATCACAACAGTGTGTGTGTGTAGTCAAGTGTTTGCATGTGAACACATTATGTGTCTGTGTGCGTCCATGCTGTGGTCAGGTGCAAGTGGCTGTGTAACCTCTCCACCTCTAAATCTCATCACCAGAGAACCACACAGAGAAAATCGAAAATAAGTATGCACTGGAGGTCACCTGGGAACAGACATCTATTCTATCATATCCTCTGGCAAAATCACTTTTGGCTAAGCCAGGGGATTGAAACCCATAAACCATTACCGCTCGGCCCTCTGTGGAATACTGGAGGCCCGGTGGACTGGATTCTTTCTCCAATCACCATGATATTCAAGCCAGGGTAACAGCATGTTGGTGAGGTTTGGGAGGCCTGGTACTTAGACCGGTATGGACTCGTATTCCCATCAACTGAAGGCATGGAATTATGGCGGTGGGGTTGCCTATACCCCACTAAAGGTGACCATCCAGGGTGGATGCAGGCAAAGTTGTTAGATGCTCTGTAAAACCTCCTGTGTCAGTTGTTGCCTAAAGTGGCCCCTTGGGACATATTCATGTTGTTCTGGTGACTTTATTAGCCAAGAGGGTCATGACGCTGGCACCTGGATGGAAGTGATTAAAAGGCATGATCAGCTCAACAATATGAGTAGAAGACTGCTGGTTTCGAGGGTGGGCATTGACCTAGCACCTCATTCAAAACCAACACCAGCCCGGCCTCAGCCAACTGTATTCAAGCTCTAATGAAAATTCGATCAACGCTTGCAGCTCAGATCGACATCATTCTGCCCCTAATGCCGAGAAGAAAGGGGTGTGCTGCACTGGGTTCTGATCGAGACCTCCCCAGAAACTCTGGGAGATGGAGGATCCTAGAGTCACCTGGTCCTGGAAGGATGAACAGTGATCATGGGATGCTGCGGTGGAAACTGTGTCAGCAGATCAAGATCACAGAGCATTCTTAAATACAATCAAAAAAGTAATTTACAGCGACATCCCTATTACCACCCTTAAATGAGAAAAAGGCAATTCGATAGCTGAGCCCGAGGAGCAGGTCTGCAAATTTGCTCAGCATAATTGTGAGGGAAGCACATAGCGCCAGCAAAAATTACTCCGCACAGGATGTGCCGCCCCAGAGGTAGAAGGGATCAACGGCCCCTTTGTGAGCGGCTGGCTGGCATGCCATCTGCCGAGGAGGTGCGCAGAGCGATCCGTATCCTGAGACCAGGTACAGGGTCAGGCAGGGATAGCCACTTAAGTGATTTGCCGAGGCAGGGTGGTGATTGTGTGCATGCTGCCTCGTATGACATCATCAAAACTGTTTAGACCACTGAATGGGAGACGGCATTGATTGTAGCAACTATCGGAGTATCTCTCTCAGCTAGCAAGGAAAGTGGAAAAGATTATTGATTGTCTTGCCACGCATGCTGACATGCTTGTGGAGCCACAATTTGGGTTCAGTCACGGGCGTTCCTGCACAGATGCCACATCCTTCATCCGTTTGCTACAGCAGAGAGGGATAGCATTTTAAAAGGACCTATGCATGTTTATGAAAATGGTCAAGGCTACAATATAATTTGAATGCCTACAGCTTTGAAATACAACCGCATCTCAAGACGCGTTAGAACATTAAAGAGACAAAAACATCAATACGTCAGAGCTGTGCGTTGTTATTCTTGCGTTTGTGATCCCTGAGTTTCTGCTCAATATTATTGGGGAAAGGTAAATGTTTTTATCATCTCATTTGCGTTGGGTTTCGAAATTTCCGTCTCGTTTGTATAATTATCTTCACTCCCTTATCCTATATATAACAACATAACATTTGCATGTCAATTGCACTCGTGGATAATACATTCTTGCAGGCCATGCACAAATCCGTGCATGCATCGTGAAGCCAAGAATAGATCTAAATTGATTGATCGAATAATCGTTAGTTGCCTTGTGTATGCACATCGTACTCATGCAGCTGTTTTGTCAATGCACCATATGATGAGAGCCTCCGCGGCTCCGAATCAACGGGTGCAACGCGCCCGGAGAAAATGCGCACGTTACAAAAGTATATTATTATTCCCACGCCATTCACGTTGTGGAGGTAATTTGCGTGGCAGGGTGGCTATGCAGTGGCAACGTCTGCGCCTCTGTTGAGAGACCGTAGACTACAATAGTTTACTCGATGGTTCATGGTTTGGGTTTCGTGGCTAACAACCAAACCTAGTCGGACTAATTGGGCACTAGAGGGGAATATTTTAGACATAGAAACACTGTGTTTTTTACTTTTACCTCGTTCAGTGACTTGTCACTGCAGGAGCCTCTTTCAGATTAATTGTGTGTGTGGCTTCAGGTGTGTGTGTGTGCTAACGTGTAGCCTGCTGCTGATATTTTAAAGTCTTATTCAGCCCTCAGCACATTTTGTCCACTCCTATTTACGTGGCTCCTGCCGGCCTTAATAGCCGCTCGCTAAGAGCGCTTGCCCCAGCAGCCGGTGGAGGCTTCACCGAGGATCTTTTCCTTTGCGTATGCTGTCCGCAGTCTGCTCGCAGTTCTCTCGTGGCGTGTACGCTATCTTCGGCTTCTACGACAAGCGCTCGGTGAACACGCTGACGTCGTTTTGCCGGGCGCTGCACGTCTCCTTGTTGACGCCGTCGCACCCGGCCGACGGCGCCACGCAGTTCGTGCTACAGCTGAGACCGCCGGTCAGCGGGGCGCTGCTCGGCGTGCTCAATCGCGCCAACGCCTCCCGCCTCCTCTACTTCTTCGACACGCACAGAGGCGAGGGCCGCTACCACCACGATACCCACGACGCGTAGCGTCAACATCGTCAGCCGTTGACCGATAATAACCTAATATATAGGAAGCGGTGTGTGGCACTATGGCGCCGGCAAACCGCCTGGCTGCCTCCTACGCCTCTCTGTGCTTTGCTCGTGCCTCTGAGTCGTTCTCTTGTCGAATGAGTACCTTCGAAAGTGAATGAATATGTGTGCGTTATAAATGTAAAATTATTATTATTAATCCACCGTGGGATGAAAGCCTCCCATGCGAGCTGTCACAACGCCACGATGAAACAATTCGTCCTGCTCCTGCACGTGTGCCACTTTCATAGATCCATCTCCCCAATGGACATATTGATGGTCACGATGATGTTGATAGCCGTAATGGTGCTGATGGTGCTGACGGTGGTGATCTGTGTGCAGGTCTCTCTGTCCTACAGACGGTGTTGGAAGCCGCTGCTCGTAATGGCTGGCAGGTACACACACGTGCACGTACACAAGTCTGCGTGCACGTGAACTTGTCCATGTCAACACATGCAAGCGTGCGTTCATATCTATGCATGTGCGTACTGTATGCACCTGTATATGTAACGTGTCTCAATGTACACGTCCCTCTGTCCAAATTTGTAACCTGCATCCTTGTATCTCCCATGTGTCTCCGTGTTTCTTATGAACAACTAAAAAGATACTCATTAGTAGGCCGATAACATCACAATATATAGGACGCAGCGCCCAGATAATGTTTGTGCCGGTTAACCGCGTGGCTGCCTTCTCCTTCCCCACCTCTCTGCGGTTTCCTCACACCCACGGGTCGTTCTCTCTTCGAACCAACACCTGTGACATTGAACGAATTCCGTGCGCGATATAAACGGTCCATTTATTGATTTAAAAAATAATAATTACCGAGTCACAGGTTGAGTGCGGTGAACACGGAGGAGGGATGTGCGCATCTCTGACCTGAGTCCTCATGGCCGCTCGTCCCCCGCGTGCCAGGTGAGCGCCGTGAACGTGGAGGAGACCGGAGCCGAGGACGCTCTCCGTACGGCCTTCGCGTCCATCGACTCGGCGCACGACCCCCGCCACGTGGTGCTGGACTGCGAGCCGGCCGTCACGCAGAACACCATCGCCCAGATCATCAAAATCGGCAAGAACGTCAAGGGATATCACTACATCCTCGCCAACCTGGTGAGCGGCATGGCCACGGGGCAGTGCATCTCCCCTTGCCGTGCCCTGTATGCCCTCGCCTCCCATATCAACTACAGTTAAGCGTGCTTGCGCTCCCTCTCATATCCTCCCCTCCCCTCCCCACGCCTCACTGAATATGTTTCTCTCCCCATGTCACCGTGTCTTCTCGTGTCCCCTACTTCTCCTCACATACCTGTGTCTCCCAATGTATCCGTGTCAATCTCTCCCCGTGTCCTCGTCTCCTTGCGTATCTCCCCGTGTTTCTGCCAATGCCGTGCCTCCCGATGTCTCCCCCGTCTCCCCCACAGGGTTTCATGGATATGGAGCTGGAGACCCTGCACCGCGGTGGCGCAAACGTTACCGGCTTCCAGATCGTCGACTACAACGAGCCCACGGTCCAGAAATTCATGCAGCGCTGGAAACAGTTGGACGTGCGGGAGTTCCCGGGGTCACAGGGCGGCCCATTCAAGGTACCCGCGGGGACACGACGGGACATATGGGGAGATGGGAAGGGCCGCTATGGGACATGGGAGGGACAGGAGGGAAGATGCGGTGCTATGCGAGTTCCGTGTCGCTGTGCGAGTGCCCCCACATCCCTTGTTCGTGCACCTGTCCCCGTATCCCCTTATCCCGGCCGCCTGCGTGTCTCTGCATCCTGCGCGTTTGTCCCAATGTCCCTTATTTATGCGTGTTTCCCTTTGTCTATTGCCACGTACATTTCCAAATCCACTCATCCCGGTGCATGTCCCCCACACGTGTGTCCCTGAGTGTCACCGTGCGTGCTGGTGTAGCGGTTGGCACACTGCGCGCTGCGAACCCAGCGATCCGAGTTAAATTCCCACTCAGGGCCACCAGTAGACGATTTTGTGAACCGGTCCTGGGTCTCCCCTAGGTTGACTCAGCCTCAAATGAGTATCTGGTATGGTGTGTAAACATCGGTGCTAGAGAGACAAAGGTGGCAGGACGTGGTGCTGGCCACCCACCGCCTCGTGTGCCGTGCTGGCCTCTATAGGTGCTCGTTCACAGTACTTGTCCCTTACAGGCTGTTGAGACTATGCGGGTCATCTGTGTCTTTGTACAGTACACATCTGCACTGTCGTACGATGCGGTGCTGGTGCTGGCCGAGGCGTTCCGTTACCTGCGGAAGCAGCGCACGGACATCCTGCGGCGTGGCGTGGCCGGGGACTGCCTCGCCAACCCAGCCATGCCCTGGAACCAGGGCATCGAGATTGACAGAGCACTCAAACAGGTGACACCGGGACACACGGGGATACAGAAGCTCTGGGTGCGGGGGCGTGGGACACTGAGCACACGAGAAATAGCGATGTAGAGACATGGACACGCAGAAACATGGGGACACACTTGATCGGCATGTGGGGACATATAGATACAGACACAGGGATGGGGGATTTAGCGGACACAGGAACACTGGGACATAGGAACACGGGGATGAGAGATGAAGGAACATGGGGACATGTATGTATGTGGGGGGGTGGAGCGGTAGCGCAGTGGATAGCAAAGTTGCCAGTGGTTTGCAATCTGTGGTAATAACCTGGCGATTTGCGTTCGATACCCGGCCATGGCAAACGTCAATGTTTAGTGATATTAGAACCAGTGCTGGGCCTCCCCGATCCTTTCCCTCATGTGCACCACACTGGCACTCTGTGGTGAGGCCTTAATCCACCAGTGGATTGAGAAATGGTTGTAAACTATTATTTATGATTCTTATCCATGTATGTATGTCTATGAGCCCGTGTGAACACACACACATACCTGTGCAGGTGCGTGTGTCAGGACTTACGCAGAACATCCAGTTCAATGAATTTGGGAGGCGGACAAACTACTCCATCCTGGTCATGGAGATGAAGACGACTGGTCCGGAGAAGGTGAGGGCATGTGTGCTGCGTGAGAGCGAGAGTGAGCGTAAGACTGACGGCACTCGTGTGTGCGGGTTTTTGTGAGGGCGTGTACTATGTTATCCTTTGGAGCACGGCAGGTTTCAGAAGCCATCCTCCTGCAACAACAGAATCAGAGGAGAGACACTTATTACAATGAGCTCAGCACCGGGCGGCTAAAACACAGCAAGGTGGCACATTTGAAGAGCGTATGTAGTGCATTTGCCAGTCATCTCAGTAAGTCAACCCGAAGTGCACCTAGGTGTGTCACCACCATGAAGGGAGCAGTTGTGATGTAGTTGTTTGTGAGTGCTTTGTTATGATCTCAGAGACCTTGTCTTATATTCCTGGCCATACCGGTTGTTGTCCTATGTGCCGCATGCTTCTGCGCATCTTCTTGTGCATCCCTCCATTCTCTCTCCAGGTATTTTACATTTTCGTGTTTCCAAATATCCCCACGTGTTCCCCGATGTCCTCGTGTACCTTCGTCTCATCCACATGTCCCTAAGTCCCCTTGCGTCGTCTTGTATCTCCACATCCCAGGCTGGGTTCTATACCGAGGCCACGGGACTGGAGTTGCCTTCAGACGACATCGCGGGGAGGGAGATGACCGGACTCGCCAATCGCACGTATGTGGTGTCGACCATCATGGTACGAGGGTGTGCGCACCTGTGTCTGTTCTGTCAGCGCGTCTCGAGGCGGGGAGGGCAAACGGGACACTGGTCTAGGGCCCAAAACTCCAGTGGCTCACAAACAATACATTACGTTGAGAATTGCTCTCCATAGCCGTTCCTTCGGGATAGCACCAACATGTTACAGCTGGACAATTCAGAAGCCTGATGACGCCTCCAACGTGGGAGGCGAGACGTCGCGAAGGAGAGAGCAGCAACACTCGACACGGCTATCCCGAAATAAATCTTGAGGGAAACTCTCATACATCAAACCATGAAAACCTACATCACTACTTTTATATAAATGCTGTTTTATCAATTCCTTTCAGTTTTGTTGTCCAGTTTTCCCCCGTCTTCACAGATTAACCATCTGGAGGGGCAGGAATACTTTTCTGCTCTGTGACCTCGGGGGAGAGGATACCAAAATCCAGCCCTCAGCCCATCGGTCTTGTGTCTTTCCAGCACAACATTCTCCAGCAACGTGTGTTTAAGCAACACATTTTGTCCTAGTTTCAATCCGTTGGGTCAGCAGACTGAGGCTTGTTAAACAAATATGCAGAATTGCCAGATGTTATTGACAAAATCTCTCCATCTTAAATCATACGGCCGTGTTCAACAACAAAAAAACATTGGTAAAAAAAGAACTTCCAGTTGCTTAAACAAATACTGCTGGATATTGGTCAGGAAAGACACTAGCACCAACAAAGTGTGTGGGCTATATGGTAGACCTTTAGTTTGTTACCAAGCCACACTCATAGACAAACATTCCCTGTATAGCCTTAACAGATTGTAGGCTCAAGTGTTGTTAGCGGGTACCTTTGAAGGCCAGCACGGCACACAAGCGGGTAAGTCGCCAGCACCACGCCCCGCCGCCTTTGTCTCCCGAGCGGCGATGTTTCCACACTGCACCAGGTACTCATTTGAGGCCGAGTCGACCTAGGGGAGGCACAAGACTGGAAGAACTCAGACCCACACAGACTCACACTCACACAGCCATGCCCTCACCCATATCCCTGAACCTCACCTCCCGCCCACCCCCGCCACCGACAGGAGGCCCCGTACGTGATGTTGCGGAAGAACTCGGAATCGCTGGAGGGGAACGATCGCTACGAGGGCTACTGCGTGGACCTGGCGGCTGAGATCGCGCGCCACGTGGGCATCGACTACCACCTCGCCGTCGTGCCCGACTCCAAATACGGCGAGAAGAGCGCCGAGTCTAACACCTGGAACGGCATCGTGGGGGAGCTCATCAATGGGGTGAGGCAGCGGGTGGCACGGTCCCACACAACCGCAGCCGGCAGCACCGCTACGACACTTGTGCAAGGCACGGTCTCCGGTCCGGCTGCACTGCTGTGAATTTCTGTGCCCGACACAATGGCCCGGTGTGGTGGAATCGTCGTCGGCCACACCTGATAATGGTTGCATGCCTTTGGCGATCGCACCGCTTGCTAGAGGTGTCTGGTCGTGCCGCACCACGTGGTATGGTTTAAAGCCACCATTCTCAACCGGTGGGTTGAGAATGGTCCCATCAGTGGGACACGTGCACCAGCTAGTGGTCCGTGGAGACCAGACCCAAGTGGGCCTTTGGGGTGCCACAATGTTGAGAACTCCTGAATGCAAAGACGCTCCCTGATTAATTTCTCCTGCTTTTCACATCTCACTCCTGAGCCTATCTCCGGTCTGCTGCACACTTAATAGCTATGCCATTGCCTGACTTAGACCGCCAACTCCCTGACCCCCTGCCTTGTTTGTGTTGGCGCAGAAAGCCGACCTGGCTGTGGCTCCGTTGACTATCACGCTAGTGCGCGAGGAGGTGATCGACTTCTCCAAGCCGTTCATGAGCCTGGGCATCTCCATCATGATCAAGAAGCCGCAGAAGTCCAAGCCCGGGGTGTTCTCGTTCCTCGACCCGCTCGCCTACGAGATCTGGATGTGCATCGTGTTTGCGTACATCGGCGTGAGCGTCGTGCTCTTCCTCGTCAGCCGCTTCAGCCCCTACGAGTGGCGGCCCGACGACAGCGCCGCCGCCTTTGACGACGGGGGAGGTGAGGTTCCCGTAGTGCCACCTTCTTCTCCTCTCGATCGTCATGATCCGTCGTCTGCGTCCTCCATCACCGTATCACCATCACCGACGGGTGGTTGCCAGGTTTTCACAATTGTAGGGGGATGAACGACTCGCCTGTACCCTCCATTATTGTCAGCAATTCGCATGTTTGTTGTGTCGCAGGAGTCTCCGTAAATAGCTTGCAAGCTCACTGCGTATTTTTCTGCTGTAATAATAAACAACTATCTATGTGGACTTTCTCAATGATCTGCTACTCCACCTTCTCTGTCTCCTCATTAAAGTTTACCCGTGTTGTCCACAATCTGACGCAACTGGCATATCCCGTGTGTTTTTCCCCAGGTCTTGGGGGCAGGGACCTAGGCGCCAGCATTGCCAACGGGGGTGGCCTCAGCCTGGTGGGCTCGGTGTACGGTGGGGGCGGCGGCGGAATGGCTGGCACTGCCCTCGTGGGCACCGTCTCCACGGAGCAGCCCAACGAGTTCGGCATCTTCAACAGCCTCTGGTTCTCCCTGGGCGCCTTCATGCGCCAAGGCTGCGACATCTCCCCTAGGTGTGCGAGCGTGCTTTCCCAAAGTGCACTCAGACGTACCGGGGTGGGATATCGGGGGGGGGTGGGCTCTCATTCCCGAAATTGATCGCAACCTTCAATCGTGACAATTCCTCGCATTGCGGCAGATGAGATGAATCGTCACGTGGCTCACGTCTCCCGGCGCATCCACTCGCACGCCCATGCGCATGTCTGTGCGCCTGTATGCGCGTGTTTGCGCCGTACCAGGTCCCTGTCTGGTCGAATCGTTGGCGGGGTATGGTGGTTCTTCACACTTATCATCATCTCGTCCTACACGGCCAACCTGGCCGCCTTCCTCACGGTCGAGCGCATGGTGTCGCCCATCGAGAGCGCCGAGGACCTGGCCAAGCAGACGGAGATTGCGTACGGAACCCTTGAAGCCGGCTCCACCAAGGAGTTTTTCCGGGTGAGACCTGTGGTTGGCAAAGGGGAAACACGGGGATGCGTGGGGAGATGGAGGGAGATGTGGAAAGACGTAGGGAGACACAGGAGATACAGGGAGAGGCAGGTTTAACTGGAGAGACATGGGGCTACATTGGGATATATGGAGAGACAAAGTGAGTTGTGGGCAGACAGAAGGCATGGCTCATAATGGCCATGTAAGGGTCAATAAAATGTGTATTATTTTGTAGAAATTGTACAAAAGATGCCAAATGGGTAACTGGCTCCTACCATAGCAATGTGGAATGTCCTCCACTGGCTCATAGCCACCAGCAGAGATGAGTGCTCTCCAATGTTTGTTTGAACGGTAATATCTGTCGAACTTATTTTTGGCGTCATACTTCCATTCTGTAACAATCCCGTTCCTTCCATACCCTCGCCTCTGCTTTGCGGTCCCTGCAATCCCCGTAACCCCACGGCCCCCGTATAACCGTCCGACCTCTGAAGCGCTCCAAGATCGCGGTGTACGACAAGATGTGGTCGTACATGAAGTCAGCGGAGCCGTCCGTGTTCGTGAAGACAACGGCGGAGGGGGTGGCGCGCGTGCGCAAGTCCAAGGGAAAGTACGCGTACCTGCTCGAGTCCACGATGAACGAGTACATCGAGCAGCGCAAGCCGTGCGACACCATGAAAGTCGGAGGCAACCTCGACTCCAAGGGCTACGGCATCGCCACGCCCAAGGGCTCCTTTCTTAGGTGCGTGAGTCCCCGCGGCTGAGACCACCCCGCCACAACCCCGGTCGCAACCCGAAATCCTCCCATCCCCATCTCCCGCTTCCCGTTTGGAAAGGGGGCCCCCCACTCGGACCCTCAGAGTTGCCACGAGCCTCCACGAGCATTCGTAGGCCTTATTAATGTTTATATGCATTAACAAAAAAATCTCGAAACTCCATAGGCTTCATGAGACATTTTCAATGTTTTCTTGGCAGTGGTGTACTGTGGTTGGCACTGGTCCTGGTTATTAGGAATGAAATCAGCTCCTTGTCCGAATTCCCCATCTTATTAGTTGCACCGCCTGCACGGTCGATAGATAGCTTACTGTTTGTTGGCCATGAGGGGCACCCGTAGGCTTTATTGAGTCTCTTATGAGCATTACACAATTTCAATTTTCCTTCTTGAGTCCTCTTAGGGATCAATGACTCTTCTCAAACCTCTATATGGACTTCACAAGCCTTCACTGGCTATAATGAGTATCCATTAGCCTTCGCTCACCTAAATGAGTCTTTTTTTAACCCTTAGCTCTTCACAAGCTTTTTTTAGGCTTTAATTTGCCTTCATAGTTATGTATCATATACAGCCTTTTGTCAATCCTTTAGTCAATCCACTCCGGGATTAAGGCCCCAACCCGCATTGATCAGCGTGGTGATATACCACACTGATCAATGCGGGTTGGTGCAGGAGGCGTGGAAAACCCGTTCCGATATCACTCGAACATTTTGTTAGGCATGGCCACGAATCAAACTCAAATGGGGAAGTTTGTGCGGTAAACCACTGCACCACCACTCCACCACAGTGCACTCTCACATGCCTGCTCGAAATTCTACAAGGCTTCAAGAGCCCTCGTAAGCCTTGAGGCTCTGAGCATTCATAATCCTTAAGGACCCCTTATGGCCTTATACATTTTAATGCACCTTGCCAAGCACCTATATGCATTCGGGAGCCCGAGTCAACTTTCCCAAATCTTGGTGCACCTTCATTTATTTGCCTGTAGGTCTTTAGCCCTTTTGGTTTCAAAAATATGCTCAAACGAAAGTGCTTAATCTGCTGTGATGTAGAGTTCAAAGACTGTGTAATGAAGCACACAGAAGTAAGCTGTTCGGAGCCTCTAGCATATTAAACAAAAATTGAAAGTTTTAAAAGTTTCCTACGAGTAATTGAAAACAGCTACACATATTTAACGACCGGCTCTGAGGTATCCCTTGCAAAACAGAAAAGAATCGATTACGTTATATTTTAAAAAGCAAAATAATGTTATGCCAAAATTAAAGTTAGGCATTATTATGATCACGACTTTGAGCTGGTAAACAGTGGCCAGTCTTTTCACATTACAACCACCTTAAACTTGTTGCAACATGCAATTTCATTTATCGATAACGGAAGAGTGATAAGTCAAGTTGACCTTTCTAACCACAGTGTCATCCGGCCATTTAAAATGCTCATGATGAAATTCGGTGGTAATACAAGCCCAGGGTTGTTTTAGCAATTCAAGTAAAACCAAGTGGCACAAGGTTTGAAACTGTGTCCACTCAGTGAGAATGAAATAGAAGTAATTGTGAGTTGATGAATGCTGTGGAGGAGGCTCGAGGGAGGAGGTGGCACCTCTGAGGCTGCGTTGGGTTTGGGGTTTCGGGCTGGAGTTGTGGGGTTGTGGTGAGGTCTTCGTGTGGCCTGGGGAAGGGCAGGAGGAACGGTTACATTCTGACAATCACACACGTGCACACCAATACAGCGACTCACATATATACAAACATGCACACCAATAAGCAGAGGCATGCAAATACTGTACACAAGAATACATGCACACAAATGCACAATGTATACATGTTCACACAATACACAGACTTGTACGAATAGATACCAAATATACAGCCATATACACATATGAACACCAATAATCAGAAATATATATACACACTCCAATACAGACAATACACATGCCAATACCCAATAATACACATCAGCTACAATTTAGATCAATAAACTGCAATATACATATGAACACCATATAGACCAATACACCATACAAACACCAAAACATAGATAAAACTACGAATCTCCACGGCGTTTGTGTCAGGCTAGACGTACCTTGAAGCCATGTAAAGTGAGAAAGGCTAGTTGACCAAAGGTCACGTGACAAACATATTTGTTATGAGTTGACTGATGACAGCAGATGCACCACCTGCACGCCCCACTGTGCCAACTTGCTGTGTTTTAGACACCCGGTACTCTGCTCATTGCTGTCAATGTAGCTGCACTGTCCTCTGCTGTTGTTAGAGGGCACATGTCTCCAACTTTCCAGTAGCATCCTTCGTAAGCCTCCTCCACAGAGGCCGATCTTTACACAGCTGGTATCAGTCCAATTAGCTCCACATCTTTCTGTATCGCATCAGCCCATCTCTTCTCTAGCCTGTGCAGTGCCCGTTTATCCCATTCTATCCAGCCAAAATATAGGCTACTTGGGCATGCGGTGGCTGGGCACGCGCGCTACATGACCCAGTGAACCCCTCTGGCCTAGCGTGCCAGAGGGGTTCACTGATTGGACTGTGTCTGGATCTTTCAAGGATCTATGAGCTCCTCCAAAATCTAGACTGGTTGAACCCAGGATGGATCACAGAGAGGTCAACCTTGAATGTTTCAAAACGGTATAGATGTTCCATAAAAGGGGTCTGCATTTCGCAAGCATACAAAAGAGAAGGTAGCTTCTGCACAGCATTACGCAGCTGATGAAAAAATAATGCCGCTCGACTGATTCAGAGTGAAACCTCTGCTTCCTCGAGTACACTCATGAAAAGCATCTCAAACTATGCCGTCAAGGAAGATGTTAAATAGTGTATGGATCAGAGGACATCTCTATTGCACCTCATGGTGAACAAATACAAAGATCCCCCATAAAGCCTCAAGAGACTGTAGGGTTAAGTGCTGTAAGCGAGCACCTTCCAATGTAAACAGAAATATACATAGATGCCTGTTAGCTAACAAATACACGCTCACAAAACGTGGGTCATAAAATTACACTGCATGTTAACAATCGCAAAAAAATACACCCGCACCCAAGGGTCCAATACCTACATGTGAACTCAAATAGACCAACACACACACACCACTCAACATACGCACACTACTAAACATGCACATGTGCACACACATACACATGCAATGATACCGATGAACACACACACGTACTGACACGGACACACACTCGCTCCTCCCTACCCATCCTGGCCCGAGCCGCGGGGTCTCTCCCACCTTGGTCTTGAGTCCATCTAGACAGGTAGGGGGGGCACCATCTTTAAAGGGGTGGCGTAGGAGTTTGCCAGCAGGTCCAGGTCTCGTCTAGAAAAATAAATGACAGTAGAGTGAAACAAAACAACCATCAGTTTATTAATCTCATAATCAGTATGTAAATAAAACCTAATTCTCCGGATGGCTAAGTATCGGTATGATGCAACCCAAACTTCTGCCCGGTGACAAACTAGTTATACAGATTTGGTCTCACACACATGCACCTATTGGATGGTAACTTATGCTTTAATATACAATGGGGGAAGGTGCGGTGTAAAATCCGGAGAAAAAAGCAATAGCAAAGCCATCAACTGGATTCGTAATATGTGGGTATAGTACTCTTTGCTGATGAGACTATGTAAGGTTTGAGAGTCCGATCAATAATGTTATAATGGGTTTGTGAGGCAAAACCTTGCTGATGAGTCTTAGTGAAGGTGGCATAACTTAAGGGGTGCAGTTCAAAACACGAGGAAAACCCAGTATCAAATGTATGAGGACGTATCCTGTTAATGAGCCCAAGTGCAACTGAAAAACATCCGTTTATGACCCAGTGGAAAAAACAAACTGCCGCTGGGAAATGTTTATCCTGAGGAGAGCCTCTATGATGATGATTCATTGCCACTTTCATTCAGATTGAGGCAAACTCCCTTTAACGATGCAAAACAGGCAATTGTGTAGGTTAAAAACTATTTTTCTGCCACGTAGGTGAATGTATTTGTAAATTTCAACGAGCAACCCATTTTTAAATCCTAAAACCCGTCAGGAAATTGCAAAAGTTTTAATGACTTTCCCCTCAAACTGGCGTAGTCCTCACTGTATCAATCTCATTGGTGATCTTTCATATATGCAGTGACTATGACATATATATTCATTTTCTGAATCTTACGCAGTTTAATAGCCACAATTGGTGTGAATTAAGATGTTACCAAAATATTGCTATATATAATTAATGAGATAATGATGCTTCATGAGTCACTAGGCTTGTCTGGGCTGTCTTTAGAGGCAAAGTCATACGCTACCCCATTAAATGTGGACCCTCACCAAATCCAGGCCCCCCCCCAGCTGTCCCTTCTCAAGGTAAGAACCTCCCTGCCCCCACTCCCTATGCACACCCCACCACCCCCCTTTGACACTCCTATTGGCACTATATCACACGTCCTATGCTTATGTGGAATACCAACTGCGATGGGACTATGCTAATAACCACCGTAAAATGCAATGATCGTCAGTGCTTGAATTTTCATGGTTATTTTAGAAGTGTGCATTCTAATAGCCCTTGATTGGGGTCATTATTGTGAACCCTTATTTGGCCTATAGTGAGGTGCTTATGCAAAGAAGAATTCTAATGTAATGATGGCAAATTTACAAACAAGCCAATCCACTCAGCGAGATGGCCAGTTAATCAGACGGCTCACCAGAGGAACAGCTAGCAGGATGTACGGTAAACCAGCCAGTTAAAAAAACAGGTCATTAGATAACTAACTAATCAAATTATTAATAATATAATTAGCCAAATTTCCAGATAGCGTATAAGATAGGCAGCTAATCAGACAGATAATTAATTAGATATGCAGTTGCCAATCAGGCAACCAGATATCCAACTAATTTACATAAGAGAGCTATACTGTGTATGTATATGTGGCCAAGCACCGACTGATTCAACGACAACCATACAGTAACTAACGAGACAGACAGATATCAAGTGAATCATATGACTAACCAGACATCCAGATTGCTTACCAGCCAGTGAACTCACTTGATAACCAGTGGTGCATTTACCCAACTAGACAACTTACCAGATTTTCAATTGAGATATCTATACAGGTAAAACATGCATCCTTCTAATACACTAATCCTTCAGATAACCATTATGCATCTAGCCAGCCATCCACAGGTATAGGCAGTTAACCAGATTTCCTAAACACCTAGGGAGGCATCCTGTGAGTGCGGGAGTGCGAGCGTGTGAGAGTGTGTGTCGGAGTGAAAACATGCAAGAGAGCGTGTGAGTACGAAGGTGAAGAGAGAGGGAAAGCGTGAGAGAGTATGACACGGAATAATAATATCAATTTATATAGCGCCTTTCACCCGAGGGTCACAATGCGCTGCACAAGGGCCGTGAAGAGGACGGCATGTCAACAACGAAAGAAAAAA
>JAZEWU010000004.1:8084516-8102153 GCA_036362915.1 Geotria australis | reverse complement strand
CAAACACGGAGGGAGACAGGGAGGTAGGGTGAGTGACAAACCACCAACCAAAGAGAAAAGGAACAGCTGAAAAATTGACAAAAGTACAAACAAATTAAAGCTAAATAAATACGTTTAACACGGGGAGCCCACGCGCCTCCGCGTGCCCCGCCAAAATAGGGGGAAAGTTCCTCTAGAACCTTCCCAGAGTTCATAGTGAAATGTAAGCAGCTTACTTATTCATTCTCTTGCAGGAATGCAAGAGAATGAATATGTGATAATGTGTGTGAGAGTGTGTGAAAGTGTGATTTAGTTCAGTGTGAGTGCACGTGTGGATGAAAGTTATTGCGAGTGAATTAGAATGAGTGAACGACTCCTGCCCACGACCAATAATGATGGCAAAATCGATCCTGCGCCGCCCTTAGGTCGACTCAGCCTCAAATGACTATGATGCAGTGTGTAAACATGAGTACTGGGGAGACAAAGGCGGCTGGGGGTGGTGTTGGCCACTCACCTCAGTTGTGTGCCGTGCTCGCCCTTCGTAAGTACTCACTAACAGGTCTTACCCCAACAGTCTGTTAAAGGCTATATAGATTGTTGTGTTTATGTATGAACACATGCGATAGTGGCAGTGGGCATGAATGCCCGCACCTGTAAGTGTGCGGGGCACATCCATTCACTTACAACCCACACATCGACTTGTCCACCGCAACACCTCAATTCCACAAAACCAGAATAACTAATCAGGCCGTTGTACATAATCACTGATCGATTCAGCCAATCACCATCAACTTTCCTTACAGGGTCGTTAAAACGAGTACAAATTTGTGGGAAGCCAAACAGTCGTACAGACACACAGCTTGCAAGCTTACTGGGTATTTTCTGCTGTCATAATAAACACCTATCTATCATCTCTGTATTTTTCTATGGGAATATTAGATTTCCACCACTGGCTCAGGGTCAATTCAGATATCACGGGACTGTGGCAGCTCACTGCCTTCATCGCACAGTGTCCTAACCGCTGCAGCACCAATCCATTCCCCATACCAGTTACGCCAATAGAGATTGATATTCATCGATGTTAACTGATGGGTTGTTCCACCCCTATCCATTACATCATCATAGCCATCATTATTGTACCATTGCAGTAGTGTGAATGGTGCTGGTGTGGTGATGTTGATGCGGGTGATACTGGTCTGGTGATGAGGAGCAGAGTGATGCTTGGTGGTGATGGTGAGCCGAGCGACGTCAGCGTGTCGTGATGCCGTCAGTGGTGCGGTGGCGATGACGAGCGGAGAGCGTTAACCGCGTGCGTGTTGCTGTCGTTGTGCCGCGCCTGCCCTCGCCGTGAAGAAACACCGTAAACCTGGCCGTTCTTAAGCTCAACGAGCAGGGGCTGTTAGACAAGCTCAAAAATAGGTGGTGGTATGACAAGGGGGAGTGCGGCAGCAACACGGGCGACTCCAAGGTAGTGGCGCCACCACCGCCTTCCCTACCTACCCCTAACCCTCAACCCTCCCCCATAACCCCTAACAAACAATAACCCTAACCCCCGGTGCTAACCCCATAACCCCTAACCAAATTTGGCTCCAGCGCATAACCCGTGCAGATATCCACTCTGTCAGTCTTGGGAAGGTATTTATGTTTACGTCTCTCTGCCTTGTATAGCTATTATTTTCTATGTCTGCTTGTCTCTCTGCCTTGTGTAGATACTGATGTTTACAGATGTATATCTATTTTGTCTTGTCTCGGAGTCTGTTTCACATTCTGCATCAGTCTCCAAGCTTGCCGAGCTCTGTTTTTTTGTTCATGTATTCTTCTAGACTGTTTTCTTATCTCAGTCCCAAGTTGGATTTTCTCTCTTCTATCTCAAGGTCTTCATGTCTCATTGTCTATATCAGTCGTTGTCCAAAAATCAGTCCCATTTGGCTCAAACGCTGTCTCATTCTTCTGTCTACTACTGGCTTTATCTCCACAGGTGTCTCTTTGCCTCTGTATTATTTTTGTTTTTATATCCAAGTCACGTTTCACATATCTATCTCTCCATCTGTCTTTCTCTATGTGCTTGTCTCTCTTTGGCTCTTGTCTTTTTTTGTGCAGTGCTGGATGATTGTTTTGTCTGTATGTGTAAATTGCTCACCTCCACCATGATCACCATCGTCACCTTCCTCTGTGGCCTGTGATGGTGCGTGATTCATTTTTGAATGGGAGTCTGTAGTGTGTGGCTGCTCAATGAATTCAGAGCGGAGCTCACAGCCACGGCGTGAAAAAAATCAGACTTTCAAACTAACTCATGTGCACATTCACTGGCAGAGAGACAGGCTGATAGGTGGACAAGGTGACAGACAAGCATGCTGACAGGCAGACAGGCAAAGTGACAAGCGAATGGACACACTGATTAACATGCGGATAGACAGGCAAACACACAGAGAGACAACCAAGTTGACAACTTGACAGAGAAACAGATATATATCGACAGACAGGCAGAAAGAGAAAGGCGGAGAGACAGACAAAACAGACGGGATGACAAAGAATTCTGCACGGGTTCCGCGCTGAGCCCCGTGGCTTCGCGCCGGGTTTCTAAGACCTGGCCTGACGCCCGCTCGCGATATTCGCAAAATCCAGAGAACTGACCTAGACAGACAGACAGGGCGAGAGAGAGCGAGAGAGTGAGCGAGTGTGTCCGAGTGCATTAGTACGTGTGCGTGCCCGTGCGTGCGAGCGTGCGCGTGTGCCCGTCTCCGTGTGTGTCCATCCGCGTGACCGTCCGTGTGAGCGAGTGGCGTCCGTCTGCCCGTCTGTCCGCGTGCGTCCCGCGTTCATGTCTGCGTGCGTGTCTGTCCGTCTGTCCCCGTGTGTGTCTGTCCGGGTACGTCTGTCCACGTGAGAGCATGTCCCGTCAGTTTCGTCCGTGTGTGTCCCAGGTTGGGTCGTAGATGGCAGGTGTTTGAACAATCGTTTTGTCTCCCCGGTCCCCCAACAGTAATCGGCACGACTCTTAAAACCCAACGCACGTCACTGCTAATAGTAAACGACCACCATAGTCATCATCATCACCGTTATCACTTTTTTAAAAACAAAGTTAGAGAACAAATCCGACGGACGCATATGTTCCAAACACACATTTGGTTTCCACCATGTTCGTTTTGTAGAAAAAAAACCAAGTAAACATCTTGAAGGGCGCATGATGCTGTGCATTTTCATATACACATGCGATTCTCCTCTAGTCCGCTAAATCGTGGACGAGAGGAGTTGTGACTTAAGTGAAGCGATGAGGTGATCTTACTCGGTTTAAAAACTTTACCCTTTTACGCGTCTCTCCGCTGCCGATTACTGAAAGCGATACCGCGAACGCAAATAAGGGAAAACGGAATACCACGGAACACCAAACATTTACGATTTGTTTCAGAGGGAGTAAAAAAAAAGACTTGCAATTTTTTTTCCTGAAAAAATTGCATCAAAATTTCATTACGGCGGCGTGGATATCGCTTTCTTACAAAGTCGTTTTTGAGAAATCATAACATAATATAACTAAGCAACGCGATATTATTTATGAAATTTCTCTGTGTGCGTGTACGTGTGTGTGTGTATTCGTGTGTGCGTGTGTGCGTGTCTATGTGCGTGTGTGCGTGTACACGTGTGTGTGCCTTGTCTCCTAACCCCTATGCAAACGCTGAACACGGAATAATGACGTCACCTTGGGTGTTAAGGGTGGCACGTTATCACCATCATCAATATCACTACCATCATCGTCATCACCATTGCAAAATATCATCACCATCGACATCACTATATACATTTATTATATTATATTTGTCTTGTGTGATAAATAAAAAATCTTAATATTATTCAAACATTGCCAATTTGTAAATTGTGTTTTGAAAATTACTCTGAGTATTATCATAATTATTACTACACATTATGTAACTACTATGACTCCGCATTTCTCATTATTGCTAATGGTTGCTATTGTTAAAATGACAACTGTGCAATTTATAATCATGTCGATGTTATTTTAATTATTGTTAAGATATGCTAATTTAATAACTTAAAATTCCTCTCATCTAAATTCCCTACCACTACTCATCCACCGTCATCATCACCACGACAACAACCCCATCACCACCTCCGCCTCCGACATCACCGCTGCTATCACCATCACCACAATCACCGCCGTCGCCATCATCATCGTCACCGCCACCTCGTTCACACGCGTGCTGCTTTCGTCAATTGTGGGTCCGTTTCCGCTACCCCCCCAAACCCTACCCACCGGCGATGACAACCGCGAAACCTCTTGTCTCCACGTACCTATATATTTGTGCCTCGATGTATCCATGTCCTTGTATCTCCGTGCCTCCGTGTCACTGTGTCTCATGTACGTTTCCAATGTGTCTGGTGTGTCTCCATGTATTTCAATGATTGATGCGTTTCCCCATGTGCTCCCTCCATCCTTTATTTATCCATGGGTTTTATATGTTTGGGGTGATGATCTTCATCTCCCAAGAGAATCTCGTGTCTTCTGTTCATCACGTGTATGCTCCTGTGTGTGTCCTATTTATCCTCTCTCTGTACTTGTGCCCCTTGTGAGCCCCATGTATCCGTGTCTCCCTCGTGTACTGCACAACTCGTATGTCTATATGCATTTCCCATACATATCTGTGTCCTCTGTGCTGTATGCATTCCTGTCATCTGCATGTCATTTTCCTGTTATTCATATCTTTATTTGCCCACGTATCATTTTGTCCCTTTATCCCTTTGGTAATTTTATTGTCTATTTGTTTTTATCTGGTTGTGCTTTTTATCTAGTCTTGCTTTTGTCATCCCTTTGTCTGTCATTTTATATTTTTTCCTTCATTCTTGATGACTCTTTGTCGGGTCGTCTTGTCATTCGGGTATTGTTTTGTCCTTCTGATTTTTCATTTCATCGTTCGTCCCTCTGTCCGTTCGTCCCTCTGTCCGTTCGTCCCTCTGTCCGTTCGTCCCTCTATCCGTTGTCTACGGTTGTCCGGTTGTCCGCTTGTTCGGGTGGTGGGGTGGGTGGGTGGCGGGCGGCCCTGGGGGTGGGCAGCCCGCAGGTGAACCTGGCCGTGTTAAAGTTCAGTGAGCAGGGCATTCTAGACAAACTCAAAAATAAGTGGTGGTACGACAAGGGGGAGTGTGGCAGCAAGGAGTCGGGCAGCAAGGTCAGTGCGCGCCCCCCTGCGAAGGCGCGCTCCTCCATGCCCCCCGCGTGCCCCCCAACGCGTGCACACGCCCACCACCAACTGGGGTTGCCAACTTTCCCATTTTCAAGCAATGGACAAACGGGTGGGTTCGTGGTTCAGTGGTTGGGGTGGTTATAGGACAGGAGCTGTTGGGGCAGGGGCCAGTGACCGCTTGATGGAACATTGCTCTAAGATTTGTATGTAACTCGTTATCCGCCATTGTGAAGGATCGTGCGCAGGGCTAAATATAAGCTACATAATTTGTATGATTCGGCACACCACATCAAGTATGCCTTTCGCTGTCGCTCTGGCTACTCATAACGTGGTTATTCCAGTGACAAAATAAGCCCCAATCATAGCTGAAACATAAGTTATCAAAACATTTAACAGAAAATAAGTTTCCATATCTACCCTCAAAAACGTCTACATTTTTCAAACCCTATGGCAATCAGGACCGATGTCGAATGGTATAGTTTTACTGTCGTAGACAGACTCTCTAGACCTAGTCGGTTCCATCAAGCGCGCTCCATGGAGGTGGAGGTGTGCGCATCTTGCACGGCGCACACCTCCCACAAACACTCAGACCTCACGTCTGGTCTGAGGCATGGAACGGGCACTTTTGCGGCAAGGGCAAAAAATAAACACTGGACGGTGCGGTCGAAAACCGGACGGTTGGCAACCCTAGCAGCAGTGGAACCCTGTTGTATAGCAACTGCACGTCATATATCTGCACAAGACTACGGGCCCAATTCATGAGTTGGCAGAAAAGCAGTTTCCGCCAATATCTGACAAGGAGGGGTGGAATAACGGATCAGTTCAGCATTTCGCGATAAAATTGGCGAAAAATGCCTGTCTGCCAACGTGTGACTTGGGCCCGTAGTGTAGTAGTGTGTGTATGCTTGAACATTTTGCGCGTGTGTGTGCACTAGTGTTGCTGAAAGGTAGTTCTTGTAGTAACGTACTTGTGCGTGTGCCTGTACCGCTTGTCTATGTGTAACTGTACACTTCGTATCTATGTGTGTGTTCATTATTATACTTACACCAGGCAAATCAATTCTTGTTGCAAGGGAAACTTGGTAAAGGGACACTAGATAGTAAATTATGTGTGTCATGTGCAACGCCAGTGGTGATTGGTACATAAATGTAGTTTGAGACTCTCCTCGGCAAATTCAGCCAAAAAATGAATGTAACTTCCCTATGAACGTGGGCGTACTGAGCGTAAAAAGACAGTCGGGCATGAAGTTAGCCATGGGGTGTCCAACAAATGTGGCAAGCCAGACAAAATAGGTGCTCACACAGTCCTTGCCGCAACTGGTAGCCATACTTGCGCTTTATAAACTTCCCCGTATATATGGGCTGAGCATAAAGAATCTAACAGTTAATTAAAAACATTACACCAGAAACTAAAAGATGAAAAAAATGGTTAGTATCCAGATAATGTGAGAATATGATGTGATGTACATCCAGATTGGATACTGCTTACAGTAATGTGGATATATACTGTACACTGTACTGTATGTGTAAATCCTGTATGTAATATATGCATATGCACTCTAAAATAATTTGTGAATATCAGACCTTCCAGTTTATAGTGGCCAAACCGTATAATTCAATGAAAATGTTGGAATTATATTTTATTATTCTTGAACGTAACTTTCATGTCAAACATTGAGCCAGCACTCTAGAGACACTGGGTTCACACTCTAGATCTGAGTGTCTGTCTTGCTCAGGAGGTTCATAATGGCAATGTCAGACACTACCACACAGGAGCCTGAGTTTATGCCCCAGTGTAGAGGGTCTCTTAAAACGTCAATGTGTTTGTTGTTGGCCCTGAGCTATTTGTGGAAATCCCATGTTCCTTTGACAGGGGCAGTCCCTTTCGGAAAATACTGGTTGGTATTTCACAAAGTGGTTGTTATATTATCCACCCAGGAGGGATCATGGGCTGCATTGACTGATATTTAAAATCACTGATCACGAGTTGAGGGCCCTAGTTATTGTCATGGGGTTGTCACTGAGGAAGATATTTGGATTTTCCTTTAGGTTGGAGTTATTTGTGAGTCATAATTCAGTCGTAAATGTTGTCAACTTTTGTCACGTGTGACCATGAAATGTGGCCATGGGATGGCAGTTCTTAGGGTTATCCCCTCGTAGGTATGATGGGTTTTGTTCGGGTTGTCTAGTTTCTTCCTTCATGAATCCAAAGATTAATTGATGGTAATTAGCCAAACATACCAATGCAAGCAGGACCCTCTTTAAAAAGTCTAGTCACTCAATCAAATAACGAACATGCATTATTATTATTGCAACTAAATTTAGAGTCAGAATACTATTTAAAAAATTGGAAAGTCTGATGCCTATATTCTACGTTTACATGTGTAACATGTACGTGTACAATGATATGCAAAGTATTGTACATGCATTATAGATATTATCTATATATGTGTGTGTGTGTGAGCGTGCACGTTACACATGTAGACGTAGACGTTTATTATCACAGCAGAAAATACACAGTGAGCTTGCAGGCTCTGGTTGCTGGATTCCTGCGATACAACAAACGTACGAACTAACCAGCATTAAAAGCAACATGCATACGTGCACGTACGTGTGCACGCCTGCGTGTGCCATCCCGTGCTCGCACGCGTGCAGGAGACACATACGTGCGTGCGTGCCCGTACGCGCGTGTGCACGCGTGTGCAACGTGCCCGCGTGTGCGCACGCGTGTACACGTGCATACGTGCACACGAGGCACCGATGTGTGTGTATGCATGTGTCCGTGTCAGGTTAGCGCTCAATTACGTGTTTAATGTGTACGTGCGAGTGTGTACACGTCCCTGTGTGTGCGCGCGCGTGTCGCCATGTCTCGATGTGCTTTACGTGTACACGTGTGCGCGCGTCTACATGTGCACGAGTGTCTGTGTATGCGTGCGTTGTGTGTGCGCACGTACGTTTGCGTGTGGGTGCGTGCGCGAGTATTAGTGTTCTATGTGGATGTATGTGTTTACGTGTTTGTGTACACGGTGCGTGGGTGGGTGCACTTGGGAATATGTGTGCGTGTGTGATGGAGCGAGCGACACACACCACACCACCTGCACCCACACTCACTCCCGCACTCACCTGTCCACACTACCTGCCGTGCGTCCTCACCGCGACGGTCCGTCATTGGCAAAACGAGGCGTGGGTCTTTATGCGTCACCTTTACACCGGCGCGTGGGTCCAGCATTTGTATCTAAAATCAGTCAAAGCATAAAATAAATGTAAATGCCAAAAAATAGCATTGCCAACGAGCGATGCCACCATAACCATCACTGGCAATTTCAACACCTTGCCGTACGCACCGAGGACGATGCTGGTGATGATGTTGGTGACGATGTGATGGTGATGATGTTACGTCAACAATGCTTGGTCCATGACCCAGTGAAAAGTGAGGTTCTGTGCAGGTCATCACCGCAGATGACAACACCCAACACTTGCCCACCAGTTACCTTCATTAAGGACAATGGCTGTGATCTTGTGTCATTGGCAAGCAGTGAGATCCTAGGCTCTATATTCAAGAGCTGGGGTCTATCAAAGGATATTAAATTGTCTGCTGTGATGGGTTCACATTGCGGTGGCCTTGATGTCACCTCTGCGTTCAATGTGAAATGGTAAAGCTTAGGTGCGCAGGGGCTCTCTATACCCACCCTGCAGTGTAGTGGAACGGTCCAAACCAGGCTGAGATGTTGGCCATTATCATCGCTGTTAATGTTCCCATATTATCAAGACTGTCACCAACCACCATTAGTCATTATCATCATTATTACCCACACTATTACTATAATTACTATCACCAACCCATCACCACAATCACTCCCAACATTATTACTATTCACTTAATTAAATTACCGTCATCACTACCTTCACTACATTTGGCCACATCATCTCTACCACGATCGTCAAAGTTGCCACCAAGACCACTAACATTCCTATCGGTCCTCAGTCACCTCCAGCATTGTCATCATCATACTCACCACCCCCCAGTGCTACATCACCAGCATTATTATCATCATGACTACCACCATTGTAAATCTCATCACCTCCGCAATCACCACCACCAATACCAGCACTGCTGTCATCACCGTCACCACCACCAAAGTACCCGCATGCTACATTTGGTACAGCCCATGGTACACATATGGATAGAACCAGGAGAGTTAAATAAGAATTGGTGATGAGGGGTATGTGGGGTGGTGGTGGCGGTGGTGGCCTCAGCACCAGGCCTGAAGTAACAGCGACCGTTTCACTTATATTTTTGATACAGTGTTGTCCGCTGTTGCCTGTGTTAATGATGATACACACACCTGGAATGGCGGTAGAGCGGTCAGCGCTGTCTTGGCAGGCGGCATTCGAACCCCAAATGGAACTGCGGGGCATTGTGTTGAGCCAGGGACCCACGCTTAGTTTTGTACGCTCGTTTGTGAAAACGAGACAAATGTTGAAAAGTTCAATTTCGTAACTTTCAATCTCACAATAAAAGCCAAGAAAGGTACAATGTACAATTTGCATTGTGTGTAGTAATGTGGATTGGCAGTCACATTGCTTGTAAAAAGAAACGATATACAAATACGAAATTGACTTTGTCTAAGTGTTGGAAGAAACAGCTTTTCTGCCGATTTTTGGCCGAAAAACAAACGTCAACCAAATCGGTGGAAACTGCTTTTTCGTCAATATATGACTGCTGCTGTGTTTTAAATGTCTGTAACTGAAACGTTAACAATCACTGCTACCTCTTGATAAAATAAGACATACGTTATTACACGATTTGGAATAACATAACTTAAAGACAAAAGTTAAGGCAGCCATTTTACCATTTGCTCAACTCAGTTTCTGATGTCACATGATAGGACCGTACCACTCAGGCATAGGGGCGGGGGTGGCAGTTTCTGTGTCTCACACGAAACCCACCGCTTTCCTCCCTCATAGTGCTGCTGTTTGCATGACTTGTTTTTTGTATTTAGTAAAACTCGGATCACTTTTCCTCCTCCGCTCTGCAGCCTCCCCTGACCCTAACGTGCTCTAGTTTTTCCTACCTCACCCCCCCTCCGTGCATCAGTGGTACAGGTCCGTCCAATGTGTGGGGTAGCAGATGATCTCATGCAGCGACTGCTACGCCTTCCTGGGGTCACGTGGTCATAAGGTCACGGGCAAACACCTGTTCAACCATGATCACAATGAGGAACGCAACATTTGACCCAGATGAGTTAAGGGGTTAATTACACCTCGTTAAGAGGGCTGTTGATTGCAAAGGAAGGTTTGGTAGTCGCAGAGGGGTTATGTACAACAGGGTTACCAACTTGAGATGTTCAATCGGCAAAACCTCTTGGTGTCCAAATACCTGTTATCACAATGCGAGCCATGTAAAACACACACGATCACAGAACCTTGTTATAAACAAAAAAAAATTGGCCAAACACGTGCTCTTTGAAGCCTAGTTTTGAGAAAATGTTCAGCGGTGGTTCTTTGCAGTGGCTGGCCCCCACCAAAGAAATATGGAATTTCCACGACCGGCTCAGAGCCACCAACAGGTATCACTTCCCACTGCTCCTTTTAAGCATGGAAGCAGTGTAGCTTTTAACATTTGGTGTGTCTAACAGCTGGTAAAACCTATTACCGGTTGAATTTGTGAACAATTTACAACTTTACTTAAGCCTTTACAATTATCAGAATTAAACCACGCACACAGATGTTGGCGATCCAGACTTCCATCCTCAGACCCCTGACCCTGATCGCATTGTCTCGTACGGGTGTTGGACGCTGGAGGTTTAGCCTTGCCGTGAGTATGGGGACGCACGGAGGAACCTGGTCCAGCCTCGAGTCGAGTCCTAGAATCCCAGTAGGAGTGAGTAGGGCTCCATAGGAGGGCCCCTGCAAGGAGGGTCAATAACCCCTGAGGGATGCTTCCTTGCCAGATTCCCCCAGGTCTCCCTATCTCAGTCATCACAGCCTCCGCTCAACTCAGTCAAAGAAGAAAAAAACAACTGTCTCAAGAGGTCATCGTGGCCAATGCAGCTGACGACACTACATCTTTTCATCGCTTAATTCCTTCTGTCAAGGCACCTTGTGATGAGGGTCCTCATGCTTGTGGTGCTAGAAGCGAGGAGCTTGACTCAGAAGCAGAAGTTTCAGAGTTTAACTGCATGTTTGTGGTCAGATGGGCCCATCTTCATCATCTCTGTGGGTCTGATAAAATAGATTTCGCTTTGTGGGAAGCCAATAGTGCTTCTTCTATGGAGAGGCTGGGCATTGTCAGCGGAATGTGGTGAAATTCAACTAATGCTTCGGAATTGCCATCGGAGATAAGCACTACTCCTCGATTTGAGCAGGGCAACAACCTGACTGGTTTATTGCTTTTATTTGTAGCATTATTTAATGCTTGTAAAGCACCCAATGAACTGTGCTGCAAGGCGTGCATCACTCCGTGTCAGAAAATCGTCCCATAAAAGATGACGTTATCCACATTAGGGGCACACATTTTCTATGTACTGAAAAATGTGTTCAATGCATATCAATGTAATTGAAACCATACTAAGTTATTTTAGCTTTTTGTTCCAGTGACATCTGTTTAACCCGTATTACAGGTGAGAAAAAGGCTGCGTTTCTATCCCAGGCCATGAATCCCCACGTCAGCTGCAAATTGAAACAAAAAAACCACAGCAATAAAGCAATAAAACATTCATAGAACAACAACAATCCCAAATACAGTACAGTGTATTGACATGAGTCGCAGGGCGTTCAGACTGAGCCAAGGGAGACCTGAGACAAATCTGGAAAGTGGAGACCCCCTACTCTAGAGGGAGCCCTGCTGTGCGGTTTGCTGGAGCATAAATTGTTCGTCAGTTTAAATTCTGCCAATCCTGCAGGGAGTCGCCGTTGTTTCATTGGGATGGAAAACATCGAAGGTCCCTGTGACATTGTTTGCAAAGTGTTCATATTGGTAGGTGCTCAAATTCGACATTTTATAACAGCTGTGGTTGAGAAAATAGAGTGGGAGCCAGTTGAAAGAACGCGCCTGAGAGGACATCTACAGCGGAGATGCAGCAATTCATTCAGCTGGAGTACAAGTGCTAGACGGAGCTTGTTGCATTGCGTGACCGTTATAGTTTCAGGTGGCTTTCATCCAGCAGTAGTGGTAAGATCATGGCTGATAATAATGACGGTGATGATGATACTGGTAGAACTGTTACATCATCCCAGTTGGCTTAAGTGGCCCACGATTCAAATAAGTTGGGCTCCAATGCGCAAAACTGAGGATAAGAAACCCATGCAAAGTTTTGACATTCCTTGGACCATGAATGACGGTACAGTGGCGTACCCTTTGCAAGCGGTGTCACAGGCTCTTTTTTGTTAACGTCCTCTCTGCAACAGCCCACGCGCTTCCTCCGATGGTACCAATGCTCTGCTGCTTCCAGCGGCTCCAGGTTTAGGAGGTAACGGCATCCACCTCGCTCCTCCCAGTCGTAGGTGACGCGTGCAGATGTTGATAACCAGAATGCAGAGGCAGCGTGTTGTAATAGTAATGTTACAGCGAGTCTTTTCCCACTTGGGTGGTTTTACGTGTCGAATTTGCTCGTCCCGGTGAGGTTAAGTCGACAGAAAAATCAGTATCCACCTGTTGGACGTGCCAACTTTAGTTGACACTGTACCTCTGCAACTGGCGCTTAAGTTGACTTAAATCGCGTCGACACGACTAAGTCGGCGTAAACGCCACTCAACTAAATCGACCCCATGGTGGGCTATTACTTGGCTGGGTAATGCTGCGGTTGAGCACCTTGCCTCCAAACCAGATGGTTGCCAGTACTAATCCTGGTGGAGATTGACTCAGCCCATCATCGTAATCACTGTGGGCTAGATAAGTGCAGGGCACAATGTGTGTGGAAACTAAACAGTTCTATGGAGAGGCTGACCTCACGCCAAGGGAATGTGGAATTTCCACCACTGATTCAGACCGCAAACATACCGCCCATTGGTCGTTTGAGCACCAAAAGTCACAGACTTTTCAAATTCGTATCCCTCCTTTACCGGGTCCCCTGGGAAACTATCCGACGAGTAATATCAGACGAAGCCACTTTATCTGAAATGTTCACCGCAGTTCCTATTCGTCGCATTATAATCCTTCAACCTTTGCATTCTGGCGTTTCGACCAGAAACCTGCACGCCGTCAACCGAGGGCTGGAAAACCCGAGTTGGAATTTGTCACCCGCTCAAAACCCGGAGCCAAGAGCCGCCAACATTTCAAACTCCCACTCGTCCCGCTCATCCGTATAAACATCTGTAAACATCTGCCCGCCCGTTAGGGTGCTGCGGCACGGGAGTATGAGGAGGCTGGACCTACGACCGTCGCTGCTTTGGTCTCCGAGCGTCCCCGTGCGAGCGTGCATGTGTCGGGGGGAGCTGAGTGTGCGAGCGGAAGGAGAAGGGGGCTCCGGCGGATGGTGATGTGCGTGCGTTGCCCGTGCGAGCAGGATAAGACGAGCGCTCTGAGCCTCAGTAACGTGGCCGGCGTCTTCTACATTCTCGTGGGGGGACTCGGGCTCGCCATGCTGGTGGCGCTCGTCGAGTTCTGCTGCAAATCCCGCGCGGAAGCCAAGCGCCTTAAGGTGGTTGCCTGTGTGTGCGTGTGTGCGCGCATCTGTGTGCACGAGGCTACGCGAGGAATCTTCGTCGTTGTGCATCTGTGTGTTGTTGGTGAGGAGTGACCCGAGTTCAATTAATTGGAGACCTAGAGGCCGACCCAGGACACGCTGGAGGGATTATATCCTTCGGCTAGCTTGGGAACGCTGGAATCTGTTGCTGAGGAAAGGGATGTCTGGTCCACTCTCTTTGTACTGCTGCCACCGCGACCCTCACCAGGACAAGCGGTGTAGAAAATGGATGGATGGAATAAAAACCAAAGCAACGAAAATTAAACGATTAAGGCTACTTCGAATACACCCAAAGGTCGTGAAACCGTAGCAAGGCTAACCGTAGTATTAACCAGAGCGTCGTTGGTGTTGCGGCCGTGTGTGCGTGTGTGCGTGATGCAGCTGGCGTTTGGCGAGGCGCTCCGTAGCGAGGGGCGGCTGTCTCTGACGGGCAGCCTGGGCGAGAACGGCCGCATGTTGGGGCCCGACTTCCCCCGCGCGCTCCACGCGCTGCCGGTCATGCGGCACGGACACAGTGTCACCGACCTCTCTTAGGCCCCGACGCGGGTACCGCCCGCAACCACAAACAACGATGACCTGCACCACGCGTGCCACTAGGGTCGGTTGCCACCTCCGAAATATATATGAAACAAACGTATCGGAGAAAGAAGAGCGGACGATTACAGTACGTGTAAACGACAGAAATCTAGAACTTTTCACGTTTAGCGTTCTGGAAAGATTTACAGATTTTCCACGACATCCCTGGGAAACTAGGATCGGTGGCAACCCTTGCGTGTGTGGCCCTAATGCTTCCACTGTGTGAGACCTTGTTCATCAGGCATGGTGACGCATCAACTCAAAACCTTTTTCGACAAATTCACATCTTAATGAAATGGGCAAAACACAACATGAGCAAATGGATACATTGGCACATTTTCACTATATTTCAGATGAAAAGGAACTATAGCGTAGTCCACAATGAACAGCCGTGGATAATGTTAGTGACGGGGAATATCTGAACCGGTACTGGGCAGTCCCTTGACCAACCCGTATCAACTAGGATGGTAAAGTATGGTCAGACAAACCCCACGACTGACACGACGTGGAGAGGCCTCCACGAGAAGCGGATTGACAAGACGATGGTAAACTATTATTATTATTTGTTAACGCTGATCGCTTTGTGTGCGTCTCTGCAGATCTCGACATCGCCTGACCACTTGAAAAGCTCACGAGCCTGCAGCCTACACCACCGTTAAAGATCCAACCTGGGAAAGGCTTCGCAGACAAACGCTACGGCTAAAAACAAACACCTCTTTTCATGCCTTCAGTCCTCACAAAAGCGTCCGCATTTTAAAACAAAAGTGCATCGAAAAAACAAACCACTATTGAACAAAAACGCGCTCGCCTTGAGAGACGGAAGTGTGACAGGTTCGTGAATTGTTTGGATGGGCGAGTGGTGCGGTTAGCGGCCGTGGGACGGTTATCTTCTTTCGGTTGGGTCTTTGAGGCAAGGGTCAGGGGATCCAGAGAGTATCCCCCCCCTTAGCATGAAGACATTTCTGTCCCAAGTTTACCTTGCATCACCGTCTCAAGAGGCTCTTCCAGTAACATTATTGGATAATTCATGAGACCTCATGGTTATGGCGTTGCAGGTTACTTTACGGGGTGCGAATAGCCCAAACGGTAATGTCTGTTCCTTGAGAATCGTGAACAATCACATTAATCCACTGTGGAACATTCACACGCACCCTCGCGGTTGCACCACATTGGCCTCAAACACAGGTACAGGAATTGTGCCTCTGTACCGTTAACATTTTTGAAAATCGCAAATCTTGCTCTCATGTGATAAGCCTAGTGAAATATGAGTGTATTGTCACTAAAGTACAAAAAGTTAGTGGTCCAGCGTTTTTCAAATGGGCCTAAACATCTGCTAATGAAAAAAAAAATGCGTTTCTAGGCCGATCGAAGCGCAGGATTGCACCGCCAACTAATAAAACCTGGGTGAAGCCTGTGACAGGTTTTGGCGAGACTGAGAGGGTACCTTTAAAAAAGGTGGACATAGGACCCACTGCTAAGGGATGCCTTTCAGGGGCAGGAGTAATAACAATATACTGTACATTTTTTTAAAACTTTAAAAAAACAAAAAACTAACAAAAAAATATAGAACATTATTTCCAAAAATACTACTTAAAAGTGTTTAGTTTTTGGAATAATTATATAAAGGTACAAACACGAACGCACTCTCACGCCCATCCCACGCTCCCATTTACAATGCTTGCATGAACTTTTACTTGGAAGTTTTAAATGGGCAAACGTTTACCACTTTAAAAGCATTCGTAGCTTTCGTTACTTTGGAACAAAATTATAACTATGAAATGGATATTTGTTCTATTTTTGTTGATTGAAATTTGTCGACTGTACAGCAAAAAGAGCCCATGGGTCACCTACCGAAAGTGCGTACCTACACGAGGGAGACCGCTGTCCAGTGATCTAACACCAAGGAACCTTTAAACTAGGATTTGCCATTTACCACGGCAATTCTATGGTTTCCGGGCCCCACATTGTTCATGTGTGGCCGTCCCTGCCCACGCGTAACTATATACTGGGCTGTGTGGTGTCCTCTCACGTAAAAAGAGGAATATACAAAATATCCTAAGATGCAGCACCTTTGAAATAGCCTTGAAACCCTGTGAGGCTTTCCTGGGTAATAAAACAATATAACATCCTACTGGGTGCAGCTTATTTAGAGAAAATCATATTTGGCATTCTTTTTTCAAAGGCTCCTTAGGACTAACGGGAGGTGGGCAGCCGTGATAAAACCTAGCCCGAAGGCCTGAGCCAAAGCCAGAATTATATTTCCTAGTCCCAAAACCCATGGTGCATGGATCGTGAATCTCTGGGCTCACCTCATTCCCAATCCCCTGGCTCCACGGCCTGCGTACCTAGTCTCGTTAACTGCGGGGCCCTGACAAACAGGACTCTCTTTACGGACTTTACAGACTAGGAGTTGCGTTCCGAATAGCCAGTGATGGGTGGGATAACCATGAAGGGTGAAACTTGTGGTGCGGTCAGTCTTCTTTGCTCTTTTATCTGCTTTATTGACGCTTTTGTGACTTGTAAAATGAATAACAATGGTGAAAAAGGCTTCTTAGGATTTCTTGCGGTTGATTATTTTGTTGAGCTATTGGAGGTGAAAGGAATCATTTGAGACTAATTTTCTTTTAAAATAATTATACTACTGATAGCTATTACTGTGAAAAAAAACTTAAGTGTTAAGTTTAAACATCCATCTCACAACCCCAAAATGTGTATTATTTGAGAGAGAAATGTTTAACAAGCATTATAACGGTGTTATTATCAATAACAGTATTGTTATTATTATTGCTGCGATTCCGTATTGAGATGACTCCACTCTTCAGATCTCGCAGTGCTTGTAAGTGGTGCTTGGATTTCGTAATGCTGACCGGACACTCGCACCCCGCACCCTCACTCGGGCTGGGCTCGACCCCCGGCCGCCGTGCGTTGGAAGGTGTTTTTAACGCTCACGTTATCGTTCTTTTTGGCCTCTCGGGTGACGCGACGGTTTGGAGCCCTGTGCTGCCTAGTCGCGTGGAAACACAGCCTTAGGGGTGGTCACTGAACCGACTGAAGTGGGTGACTGCTGGCTTCTGTTGCCCTCCGTAACTATATCTATAGGTATTGAGAGGCCTCGATTTAAAGATCCCAGGCATCTAGGTTCCTGCAAATCTAAAACTGCAGGCCTCTCTCCATCTAGATCTGCACGGACCTCTGTA
>JAZEWU010000004.1:8038879-8072281 GCA_036362915.1 Geotria australis | reverse complement strand
TTGACCTCTAGTCGTCTAGATCTCCTCAATCCCAGGTGCAATTTTCTCTCATATCTGCAGGACTCCCTCAACCATATCCTCTATGGCTCCAGAGTCACTTCGTATTTCCTAGGGACGCCTCAACCTCTAAGTCTCCCCAGATCCCCCCTGTATTTCCCCAGTCCCCTTGTTCCCACAGGTTCCATCACCTTTCCCAGGCACCCCTCATAGGTAAAAGGTCCCCCCTTTTGCTCCATTCTCAGGACCAACAGAGTAGCATGAGCCCTGGTGTGAGGAATGAAATCGGGCACCCTGTTGCAATTTCCCCCCCGGCCACCCGGCTCCTGCCATCCAACTCTCTTTCTAGCCCGGAACCCGGACTCCTCCATCCCAGTGGGCCCCGGTGCAGTTGCACTGCCTACACGCCCCTCAATAACTACACTGCCACCGCAGAGAGAGACCTTGGAGATGGCGAAGTAGACACACGCGTTCCAGTGGATGATGACGACGATGTAGAGGACGAGGTTGGAGATGCGGAAGAGGTTTGGGAAGTTGGTGCGCGTCTCCGTGCGCTGGAAGAACTCGGACATGCGGTAGATGCGAACCACGCGGTTATAGCGCACCTCCGGAAAGTTCGGGCCGAGCTGGGAAAACAAGAGTCACACGGGCACTCTCCACAACTCTCCTACAATCTCATGTACTCTACAATCTCCTCCTGCACTCTCCAGCATGCTCAAGTATTCCACATTCTCTCCGGCACTATAATGGTCTCCAGAGCTCTACAGCGCCCTCCATAATTTTACACTTTCCAGTACACTGGCCACTTTTCCAGACCTGTCCAGAACTCTAATAACTCTTGGAACTGTTCAGAAATGTACATTACTCTACATCGGTCACACGCTACATTACAAACGCTCCCTCCTCGCTCACTCTGCATACCTCGCGCGCGGCGGCACCCAATGTTCCGCACCTCCCTGCGGAATGCTTTCGCTCACTCTCTCCAGCGCTCGCTCGCTCGCTCCACTACTTCCGCTGTGCCCGAGAATACCCATATGTAAACGATGTCGGTGGGAAGGATGGAGATGATGTCGAGTCTGAAGGTCCGCGTCTTCGTGTAGTTATGTCGAAGACGCTTTGGGTCGCGCACGATGAGACCTTGGTCCAGGAACCCTGCACGACACGACAGCCTTCCGTCACCACCAAACCTCGCCGTGACCTCATCATGCCGCAACGTTGGACTTTGAGATAAATACAAGCAAAACAAAAGTCACGTATGAGGTGTGAGCAGGTATGAGGTGTGAGCAGGTATGAGATGTGAAGCAGCGTAAGGTGTTAAGGGTAACAATGAAACACAAGGAGGTAAGAGATGTGATGCTGAAGAGGTGTGATGAGGAGCAGGGAAGGCGTCTAACCTGTATGTAAGCGAACCCAGGTGTCCACAAGGTACAGCAGGTCCGACAGAAGATCCAGCGTCATCCAGGTGTAGGTATGTTCAGTCTGCAGCTCGTCAAAACACGCCCTGTACCACCACCATCACCACCACGACAGAAACCAAAACATCTCCGGGTAAAGACACCTCTAATAACCCACGGTGTCAGTGTGAGTCCCTTAATATTCGCCTAGTAATCGGGGCATGAGCCTGCTACTGTGGTCACATTTTTTTTTCCTCTCTCCAGATTTTGCTGATCGATGGCGGCCATACCACATGATTAAAGATGCTGACGACGCCGTGGAAATGTGCGGATGGAACGGTTGCCGTGAGCAAATGAGCGTGTTCGTGATGACTGCAGCAGCGATTGCAGTTCACACTTGAACGTCCAAGCCGTGCTGCTCTCGTCAAGAGGCTGATGTCGGATGACAGGCGCAGCAGGATTCGGGCACACATTGGCGGTCAAAGGGATAAATGTAGGAATACTTCTTTCAATAATTCAAAACTAAATTGAATTTCTGAAAGTGTGCACCCATGCATTGTGTGTTCTACCGTAAAGCATATAGGCTTTGCATTCGTCACTTCTTAACGGACGGGATTCCCACGTGAAACCTTAGACGCCAATGAAACTCAAATCCATTATGCGTCAGCGAGTGTGAGACGACTGAAAGAAAACAGTCAGGTTCTCCAGTAAAGCAAAAACAATACCAACCCTTTGCTAGAAAGGTTATGATGACAGTGTGATATGCAGGGTCCAATAACAACTGCCTTACAGGACACTGTCACCAGCGCTGCATATTGCAACATGCTTGATAAAGAAAAAAATGAAAATGGATATTCATAACATGCGCCGTGCGCTCTTGAGAAAGCGACTGGTGTTCCGGTACAGCAATTGCACAATCACAACGGTGCGTGTGTGAATGATGGAATCGCAGTGAAATATGAATGAGTTGATCCGGAACATCTGAGACACGGCCCAGACCCTGTCCCGTGTGACTCCCGTCTGTGCCGATCTCTGAGAGAAGCGCTGTGTGGAACGCGGTTTGACAAGTCACAAGGCTGTGAGAGCAATGGTGCAGTCGTGGCTTAAGCAGCAATCGGAGACGTTTGTGTTGCTGTAATTAAGAAGCTTGTGAGGAGTTGGTGGGATAACCGTGCCGAGAAAATGTCGGTCAAGGTGGTGCCAACGCGCGTGTCGTGTGAAGAATAACTTCACCTTCTTATTGAGACAACCTCATTCTGACAAAACACCAGCGTGCATCTCACCGCTGTACCTATCAGCATCATCACCTCTGATTGTCACTACCAACAAGATCACCACTATTACAAACGTGACCACCACCAAAAACCACCAAAACAACAAACACCGTCTGCACAACACCATCACCTTAACCAATGCAAACACAACCACCACCTTGGCGACCACCACCGCCTGGCACAACAAAAAGATGGCGGCCACCACAACAGTCATGATCACAACCACAACAGTCGTGATTAACCGAAGCCAAGTCAAGCCAAGCCAACTCAAGCCAAGACAAGTTTGAGAGAAACGGAAATTCGACCATCTATACGTCCTGTACATATGGCAGAATTGACAAATAAAATTGAATTGAATCACCACCACCCCTCCGTGCCCCCTCCGGGTATCTCGTACCGGCACACGAGCATGAGGAGGTTGTACATGATGGGAATGGACACCACGCACAGCCAGTGGTAGTAGAGAGTACTCGAGGGGTCCAGCACAAACACCTCCTTCGGGGGGCTGGGGGAGAGGGGGGCGCACAGGAAACCCACCGAGGACAAGGGAGCAAGGTCACACGAGCGGAACAGTGAGACTCTACCGTCTCTCCTCGACTTACGACGGGGTTACGTCCGTTGACCGTGTCGTAAGTCGATTTGGTCGTAATTCGAAAATACCATTATAACAGCTGGTAAACAAAACACAACCAGCTGCTAGACACCCAAACACAGACTGAGACCCGGATAATAACAAATATGGCTGCCTTGCTGCAGCGTGGCCAGCCGATGTTATCGTGCCGCAGCAGGAGAGGTCGTCGTTAGATTTTACGACCAACCTCGGTACTCGAAAATAATACAATAGGGTTACTGGGACTACCGTCGTAAGTCCGGGAGGTCGCAAGTCAGCACCACACGCAGCCGACTTTGTCTCCTCGGTACTGAACTTTATATTACGCAGCAGCTTCTCACTAGTGTTAGCCTGAATCGACCTGGGGGTGGCCCAGAACTGGTTCGGATAATCGTCACTGGTGTTGGCCCCTGAGTAGGATTTGAACTCGGGTCACCAGGTTTGTAGCCCAGCCCGCTAACCACTGCACTACCGCTGCCCATCATACACGCACACGTATGTTACTACAAATTGACAAAAAAAACAAGACACGGTGTACTCACGTGGGGGTCTCTGTGGGGGGCGGAGGGGGCGGTGGAGGTGCGGGTTTGGGCTCTTCTTTCGTCGGGACCCTGAGTGTCGCCACACATCATCATGAGTAGCGGTCACTACTCAGCGATAGTACACTTGGACCATAACACCTGGGTTCACTGCTGATATCATATACAGTACCTGCGCATTTACATATGGGTATATATCCGTAAGACACACACTTCCGAGCTCTCAAAGATGGACATGCACGCCAAACCAAGATTCCCCCATATAGCCTTAACATATTACGGCCAGACACACGCCACTCAGCTGGGCACACATGGACGCCGACATGTGGGTTCTCACATCAGGAAATTTCACACACACACACACCTGAACACCTACCTGTGTACATATACCTGGGAACGCCAGCACACCCGGTAACACCTGGAAACACACCTGGGTACTCGCACGGCCCAGCCACGCGCAGGACACTGGACTCACCCATCCTTGTCGGCCTTGTCATCGTCGTTGTTGTCGCCTTTGTTGTTGTTGTTATTGCTGTTGCTGCAGTCACCAATGTTTGTGTTGTTGCTTTTGCGTCCCATGTCCCTGTTGTCCCACGCGTTTGTCGTGAAAAGGGTCACAGGTGGACAAGTTTAAAGTTCATTAAGGATTTCTAATGTGGCATGTCGGGTCAAGGTCAGGTCAGCGTTGATACAGGCTGGGTAAGAATCAAGCCAGGTGAGATCACAGTGGTGCCGCGCGTTCCTCCCCTCTCCAAAAGAGCAGCTCTTGAGAGCAATTATAATGAATGATGCAAACGGCATTTTTAGAAATTTCTCAGCATGAAGTAACGAAGCATTTTTGGACGACCCTGCCCTACGAGTCAACACGTTCAGAGTTCCCGGTCTAATTTACCCAAATATGCAACATTTGTAATATTTCTAGATATAGGCAAAGATTCGACTTTGTTAGTGACAATTGTCAGCTCGCTAGGTTTTCTCGAACACACTTTGGATATTCATCATTCAGACATAAAAATCTAATATAAATCAGTCATTATTTTCTATGTGTATTAGTAACGGAGCGGTGTAACTTAAATTACATTAATTTGGAAAACCAGTGAATATTTACGAAGGCCAGTTGGCCAAAAGATATCCTTACGTTGAAACTCAGTAAAAATGTATGAGGTCATTTTAAATGCAGATCCTTCCTGAAAAACGTCGACGCAGTGAGGCTTTCCTTAATAAGGGCAATATTAGTGGGGAGCGGTGGCGCAGCAGTTAGCGTGACGGGTGGCGAACCCGAATACTCAAGTTTGATTCCCGACACCGACTAACATCGGTCGCGAGTGATGTCTGGACCAGTTCGTGGATCAAACCATCCCCGTCCCCACACCTTAGCCAAGCCGCACTGACCCAGCGTGATGAAGCATGGTCAAACAACCCTTATGGCCGACACGCTGCGGTAAGGCCTTCATCCAGCAGAGGATGACAAAGGGCTGTACATTAAACGATAACTATACATTCTTAACATGTACGGCAACTTCGCAACACAATGAACTTAGCCTGTACTACTAATGATGCTGATAATGATAAAGATAGTGCATCACTCACCTGTATTCGCTCTCTGTCGTCGGGCATGCGAGGGTCGGAGAGTGGAGGATTAATCCCTGAAAAGCCGAATTAGAGGCGAGGCGCCCTAATCCGCTGAGATCAGCACTTTCTGTTTAAACCTGTCACCACTCCGCCTGTCTCCATGTCAGCTCACACTGTTAATAACAACGATGGCGATGACGTCAGTATACCTACACAGTTGATAACTGTAAAGTCCGTATCAAACAATGCGGTACATAAATAACACATTCATTTAAATAGTTACATTAACACTGTACTAGAACGTAATGTTCCATCTCAAGGAATTATCCAGGCAACAAGTAAAATAAATGAAATAAATAAATCACCCGGAATGCACCAGATCTCAACAGCCAAGTAAAGTGCAGTCTGGATAATACTTGTATGGGTATCTTATTGGTAATGAAAGGTCAAAGGGCAGTGACGTTGGTTTGTCGACCTTAAATCGTCAGGGAGTAAAACTATATTTTGCATGACAACGCGTGGCGTTAACAAACCTCAAATATGCCAACAAAGCCCAGTGTGTCCCACATCATAGCAATATAAATAAGTACTCAGAAAATGTTTCGCTTTCTTTACTTACAGCACAAGCACCTGCGTAGACAGGAGCCAATTCCATCGCCACAGTGTAATAATAATAATAATTCAATTTGTACGTCCTATCGAGCATATTCCCTGTTGGCTGCCACTCCGTCGTTTTTCAAGCACCGGTTAATAACATCACAGGATTGAGAAATTTCGATGGTTGGGGGAGGCCTTCATCCAGCATGGATAGAACGCAGTAATGACAGACAGTACTAGGTTTGGTTACTGCGTGCCCAGATTTTTCTATTGCCAGGATAAATGTTTCCCTTTCCTCCCAATATAATTTACAATCGGCATTATATTCGTGAGAAACCATTTGGATAATTCACAGCACTGTGACCCCGCATGGTCCAAAATGAATGTGCAAGCTATTATCAGAGAACATCTGAAAATCCCTTCAAGCGGTCTATTCTTACACTTCCCAGAGAGCTGGAATTCATTGCAATCAGGTGAAAAACGCAGTTTGACACGGCGTTATAAGCTATGGGCTCTGTCTCTGAACATATTGTGTTCGTTTTAGATTTTGTATTTACGCTAGCGTATGAGTGTACGTTCATGCTGGTGTAACAAACAATGATACCTCAAAGGATCGCTGCACAGCGGACCTTGGTTGCTGAACTGTGTAGTTAGAAGAAATCTATAAACAAATATACAGTGTGCCACCAATTATATCTAATTAGTGCTATATTCAGTCATTTCACAATGCGGAGGCGTTCATCCAGACCTCCCCCGGGCAGCAAAGCCTCGCAACACAACAAATCGTGCTTCCCTCAGCTTTTCAGTTTTGCGACCACACACAGGCGGTCAGCCAGTTTTGCGATGTTATGTGACCACACTTTGGATTATTTTTTACCATACTTTACCATCCAGGTAAGCAAGGTACAGTACAACAGATTTTTTCTGCACTGCCCTCGCAGAAGCCTACCACACATGTTATATGGTCGATGATCCAAGCACTATTCAGTTTCAACCCCTCAGCTTCCGAGATCTGACGAGATTGGTAAATTCCAGCCCATTGGTCTTTTGTCGATATTGAATAAAACATGACCCACGCTTGTTGTCCAGCAATCGCCTTGTAGGTTTGCACCTGGCCAAAGAGTCCTAAAAGAGCACACAAGGGCGGCCAGGTCTAAAAACCAGTCGTCTTTATTTCATTCAAACCTCACCCGTTCCATTTTCACTTCGAACTAAAATGACAACAAAACCTATCACTGTTGGGCACTCGTTCACACCGTAAAAGCAAAACACTTAAAATGGATATTTTAAGATTAGTAAAGCACCGTCTCTAACTCTGGAGCGAAGCGCAGATTCCCGCGAGCGTCGGGACAATGCTGCTGGTCCATCGCAAATGTGGCCCTTGGCCACAAACCCACCGCAGGTCACCCGCGTCAAATACAACTTGAGGGACTGCGTTGGCAGTGGTGTGCCCACACACACATCAACATACTGGAGACATTTGGCATTTCATGACAGTTTCTCCGATTATTCAGCAATATCGTTTTACAATTCAGATTGGTTAAATTGGTGTCTGCTTACCTCGCTCAAACTACGTTTATTTGTTTTTTGACCAGTTTTCCCATTCAAAGATCTCAAACTTTTAATTGTTTTAACAAGCGTTCGGTACATAGTATCTGCTAATAGAAACTGTTTCTTAAATAAAGTGTCTCCACATTTCAACTACTACATTCCCAATTTTTACAAGGCACCACGCTGTGGAAAATACAGGGTTCATTTAACGTTAACCTGCACTTTATTTTAGACAGATTGTATAATGACAGATCGCATCTGAAAGTAGGTGGAGTTGGAAGTGGAAATGTTTGGCAGCTCCTGTCTAGAAGCTATGCCACGGCCACACTAACCAATATTGGTGTAATCAATATGGTGGGAAATGGTGCTTCATGTATTGCAAGTTAGGGTTGTGTATTAACGATTCCCATAAAGGAATATGCCGAACCATCTTAAGTTAAAGTTTGGTTATACGTGTCTTTCGCACAGTAGTGTAGTTCATCATTTCAGGCATAAGACTAAAAACTAATGAGGGTGTGAAACCATGTGCTGACTGCTGCATACCTGCCCTAAAGAATGATACACTTTTATAATGAAGGCATTACAAAAATGCACCAAAATTATGTGACGCAGGAATACCTAGAAAAATCAGGCAGTTCCTATTCAACCAGAGACTTTAACATGGCGCAGTTCCCCTATAAAGGATTACGATGACATCAAACTGCGACATCCTATGACGCCAGCATAAGCAAAAATAGGCTAAAAGGTGGCAGCTTCCACTCTCCACTGCATAACAGAAAAACATCACCGCCCAACACTACGGCATCTTTACCACAGACATCACGACGTTTTAACAAAACGATTTCAAGTCAATATCGATTTCCAATGGACGAAGCATTTCACACATACACTACAATTTCGCACACAACGGTCATGACACCAATCCGCAATCAGTTGCACAAAACCCCAGCGAAAATTATTTCCATCCCATTTGTCTTTGAAAACGGCGTTAAAAGAAGCACAAAAAAAAAATACTCGTGTTTTGTGCGAGCAGAGGCCGATCTATACTCCTAACGACACCACCTCGAGCACATCCTCGTTCCTGGAATTGGCGAGAAATTAAATATAAAACTAATTTATATAAAAAAAATTAAGGTTAGCAATTATCTACTTGCACGTTAACAAAAATAAACACTATAATAGTCTTCACAAAAAATAAAATCACAATCGTGCCTTACATTGTAAAACAGTTATCTGCACAGTATGGCAAAAAGATAAAGGTGGATTGGGTTACACAGCAAAAGTTAGTCCGAGTAATTGGCTCCCATTACTGAGGCTAGCCTGGGTTACCAAGATGATCCTGGGTTATTTCGTTCTTTCTAACGAGGATTGGACGGCTTGATGAAAGCCGTCAAAAGTAATGATTCCCGGATTAACAGGTTCTTGTTGACAAGACTGGACCTGGCTAACATGCGAGTTACTTTGTCCCAACATAAAAAATATCTGGTTAACAAGGTTAACGCTAAGGTAAACAAGCCCAAGTTGATAAACTTGAGCCCCAGTTAATAAGCTCCAATTAAATGTAAAAGTTAGTTACTCCTGGGTTAATGAGATGTTATTAATGAAGTTCGCTCTGCTTAAGCAGAATCAGTTAACACGGTTAACCCAGCTTAACAATCTGGTATAGATTATCAAACAGCAATAAACAAAGTAACGCCACCCATCACTGAACCCCACATTTTGATTGTCCCGTTTTAAAGTGCCCACCGACCCAGATGCATACAAGATGTAACGAGGCGCAGACCATCACAACAATTACCCTACGACTACCGTTAACGTCACCACAGAAACACGCGGTTAGTTAGCGAAATGGCTTATTCTTATTTTTCATTTTAATCTCCTTAAGACAAGATCTCCAGGGTGGGTTCAGTTACCACGAACAACTGTCACAATTGTGTGTGGGGATTCGCATCCACGTATGCCGCGTGGTTGTGTTTGCAAGTGTACGTTGTTGAACGTGCACATATGTATGTACTTGTGTTCATATTGTGCGTACATGCGTGTACCTGCGTGTGCGTACGGTCACGCGTGCTTGTGTACACACGGTGTGCATTTTTGCGTGAATGTGTACCCACACACGTATAGACATACAAGACCAACCATATATACAATTTGCGTGCACACCGGTAAACACCTGTGTATACACACACACACACACCTGTGTACCCATGCACACTGTGTGCACTTGTAACGGTGTACACATACACGCGCAGGTGCGTACAAGGTATTTGCGCATATGCACACATGCGTGTAAGACTGCGCCGCCCCTGTGTGCACACACATGCCAGTCTCCGGCACGCCCGACACGCACGAGCGTCCGTGCGAAGCGCGCACACACACACCTCCCATTCTCACAACTCGGCGGCGCGCTTTACCATGCTCTGCGCGTACACGCAGCTGCGCGCGCACACAAACGCGCGCGTCGCAGCCGCCAGACCCACGGCCCTGCGGTTGGACACGTCGCCTCGGCGAGCGTACACTCCCTCAACGCGTACGCGCGCGCGCGCGTTCGCGCACGAGCTCACAACTCGGTGGTGGGCACGTGCCTCGTCGTGCGCGCTTGCGGCCGGTCGTAGTCGTCGTAGCGGTACGTCTCCTGCGCGTAGTCGCGGTCCGCTTCGGCGTACGCCGGCTCGCCGTAGTCTTGGTGCGGCTGGTCGTCGTAGTTGTGCCGGTTGTCGTAGTTGTGCTGGTGGTCGCTGTACTCGGGCTGGTCGCTGTAGTCGTGCTGGTTGTTGTAGTCCTCCTGGTCATCGTAGCCCTGGCTGTAGTCGTGGGGGTCGTAGCCATGCGGGTCGTAGCCGACGTCGGCGTCCACTGGGTCTGCGTAGTCTTGGAATTGGGGAGGAGGGTAGCGTGCGATGTCCGGCAGGCGGGCTGTGGCGTGGCACAGGGAACGGCGGCGGGTTGGGGGCGGAGGGGGGGGGACAGTGTGCAGAAGTGGTGTGTTGGGTGTGGGTGGTGGCGACGGGGTAGAGTGTAGGAGTAAGGTGTGCAAGTGTCAAGATGTTGATTGTGGGATGTGGTCGTTGAGCGGGTGCACGGCGTAGTGCGTGTGAAGGTTGTAAGTAGGTGGAAGAGTGTGGGTGTGAGCGGAGAAGTGGTCAGCCGGCACCAACCCGCCAGACACTGCTTCCAATAAATTATGATGTTATCGGACAATTAATGAGTATGTTTTAGTTGCAGGAGGAAACCGGAGAACCCGGAGGGAACCCACGTAGGACAGAACGAGAACACACAAACTCCATTCACAGAGGCGCCATGTAGGGAATAAGAACTGCCTCAGGCAGGACATTGTTTCTGGGAGGCACAGATGTTACCATTGCGCCACCCTGCCGCCACCTTATTATCAGTCGTGATCTAGCATCTGCTGGATGAAGGCCCTCCCAAGCCATCGAGCTTTCTCAGTCTCTCATGATACATCAACCCATCTAGCTCAGGCACACAGGCCGATTCCATCGCTCCATTTCTACGTTGGAAGTACTCTCAGGCTAGTTCCCTCCCTTTGGCTGCTATTCCATGATCAGTCTCGACCAATGGCCATCAACCCTTCGAGCAAAAGGTCCTGTTGAAGAAGCCCAGTTGCTTTTTTTATCAGCCAATGTATCTATCTAACCTGGGTGTGTTTTATGATCCATACATTTCTCTTATTACCTCTGGGCAGTGTGCTTGTATAGAGGTTTAGGTTGGGAGAGGGGTGGGACAGATGGTGGTTGCCCGAATGGTAATAATTCTATATATAATGATGAATATTAATTAGCAGGTGTCTCCGTAGAGACGCGAAAACCTCCAGTCCCGACAGCGGACCAAACGCCCACGCCGCAGCCCAAAAATATCTCCGTGGTAAGTGGCACCAATTAACGATTCATTATCACGTGGAGCTGCGCAGCCTGAAGTGAGATCCCCAACGAACCACCCCATGATGAGATAACACTTTACAAACTCAGGAATTTTAGAAGGCGGGGGAGGGTGGAGGAAATGGGGACAACCATACATTCCATTGCCGTTAATGAGTAACGTATTTTTCCCTTAATTGCATTGGCCATGAGGTGAAGAAACCAATGGAACTCTCACAGAGCAATGCAACCCTTCATGTTAGTGCTACAGAACAAGGCACAGGAGCGGATATCAGAGCCATCTCTGAAATACCGTTAACGACCTCTCTTCCACAGTAGGGGGTAGAATTTTCCCACTCTGCCACGAAGGAATGCTCTTCACGTAATGGCCAAGCTGATGATATTCATTCTCAGAGGTGGAATTTAGCCACATGAAGCGCAAAATCAAACTTAATGGTATTTGTTGTGCAGTCATCCAATAACGTTTCGTGTCTTATTGTTAATGAGCAATGTTACCTCGGTGCAAACCATGATCTATAATTAATGAGCAACTTTCATTCGCCAGAAATGGAAGAAAAAAAAAACGCCATTAGTCCTGTACTCTCAACAACCAACGTTCGGGTGTCATTAATGAACTCCAACCCCCCCGTGAAACAAACCACAGGACCCACCTCGTCACCCACCTCGCCAGGCGTCGGTTCATGGGGTCACTGGTTGAGGGTCAAAGGTGAGAAGGTTATGGTTCAGAAAAAGTTACATTTCAGTGAGGTCGAAGATCAAAGGCTTATTTCAGGGAGTGTCACAGTTCATAGAGGTCAAGGAATCATAATCAGAAAAATGACAGGAAAGTAGGATCGAAAGTCAGAGGTTACCGGGTAGAGGTCATGTTAGGAGCACTTACCGCCAGTCTCTTGGTCGTCGCGCCCCCCGACGCTGCCCTCGGGGGTGATGCGGTCGTGGGCGCGATTCTGGTGCTGTATTGTGGGTAGAGGGGGGCGGCCGCCCATGTGATGCTCGTAGCCATCGTCATATGGGTCCCCGCGCTGCGCAGACACAGAATTCAAGCATTGTGAATTACTACGTACATGGCACGCACAACTTGATTAATGCAAAGAGCAGCATTACACACGCGTTATTACCACATTACACACACGCAACACAACGGGACAAGCAGCGTAACGCATAAAGCACGTGGCGCGCAACAGAGTAAAGAACATACGGTGACAACCGGAGGTACGCCACAAACGTTATTTTGTACAAATCACATACAGCACACGCAGGATATATAACAGAATAAAGGACATAGGAGAATATGTATATACTATCTACTTCGAAGGCTTTCATGACCGATGTTATCCATAGTATAGATCGTTTTTATGAGTTTAGGTCACGTGAAAAGGTATGCAAGTGTTGTGTACCCGTCGATATGTTGGAAAAGCGAGTGAGCACACACAGCACTCACCTTTAAAGACGGGTACACAACACTTGCATACCTTTTCACGTGACCTAAACTCATAAAAAGGAGCTGTACTATGTATATACTATGTTCTTTATGCTCTTCATATACAAGCAAACACAACATTGGCCCCCCGTCCCGCCTCCCCCATCACCTGTCTGTGGTTGCTCCGAGGGACATCGTTGGCAAAGCTGCCCCTGCTGGCGCCGCCGCCACCTCGGCCCCCGGAACCCGTGGCCCGGCCAACCGGGGCCTCCACAAAGGTGCTGAACGATGGAGTGTCCGGCTTGAACGTCGAGGCTGGCTGGGGACTCGGATCCCCGTGGGGCCCTGCTATGAGAAGAGGCATCGGCAAGCGACAGTCACGGAACCGCCATCAGAAGGGGGGGGAGGGGGGGCGAGGGGGGGCGCACCGGGACAAGCGCTGTTGGGACTTGGATAAAAAATTATAAACATTTACTAACAAGTGAATGACTTCAACTGACAAAATGAAAGAAATGCGCCTGGAGAATATGCGCGCGTTATAGATATATATCATTACTATTATTAAATGGTGGGTCGGGAGGCTATTGGTGTTTTGCGGAGGTTTTGTTGGCCAGTTATTTAGTTGGCTGTTAGTTAGTGTATGGGCCTGGCCCAGCTATCACTGGCGCTTGTTATTGTCGGTACTGCTTCTTATTGGGCTGTGCCGGGGTGTTGTCATCTGCTCTCTCCCTACCTTTCCCTTCCCTGGCTCCCGCCACTATTACAACCTAATGCAGTTCAACAGAGTTATTTTTACAAAGCATCTGCAGATGTGATTACGTTTAGAATAAATATCAATTAAAATAGTTGCTAATTGGTTTAGTTGTTTGATAATTGAGTGCATGTTTGCTTGGTTTACATGTGTTTGTCAGGCAAATTTGTAATTGGTTGTTTGGCTTATATTTTGGTTGTAATCACGTCTCACAATATGTATCTATTTTGAGAGTTTGAGCTGCAACAATTATTGGACCGCCTGCAGCTCTCTCTGAACAATGGGCTCTCAAGTAGCACTGCGGAGGACACAGAGGGACACATAAATAATGACGACATACATGGGCAACACAGAAAACCATGGGAAAGAATTGGAGACACATGAGCACACTCCGAGGACAAGTGAAGAACTCACAGACCTAAGACACATAGGTGACTCACAGGGAAATGCACAGCCAAATGTTGAGGAACACCACAAAGACAAAGATCCCCGTATATCCTTAACAGACTGTAGGGTCCAGTGATGTTAGCGAGCACCTATAAAGGCCAGCAAGGCACATGAGGGCATCGGCGGCTGCCTTTGTCTTCCTAGTGGTGAGGTTTTACACCAGGGATTCTCAACCTTTTGCACCTCAAGGCCCACTTGGATATGGTCTCCACGGACCACTAGGTGGTGCTTGTAGCCCAGTGATAGGCCGTGATCCATCGCCCATGAATGGCAGTTTTACACAACACACCAGCTACTGATGTGCGACCGAGTCGGCTTAGGCGAGGCCCAGGACACCACTTCAGAAAATTGTCACTGGTGTTGGCCACGAGCGGGAATTGAACCCGGGTTGCCAGGTTCGTAGCGGACATCACCGCTCCCCCACTCACAACGAGACACACACGGGGACCGGTGGGAGACGCACCGAGACGCAAACTGGGGACACGAGCGTCTCACCGGCGAGGAAGCCTGTGCGGTAGACGCTCGAGCCGCCACCGTGCGACGAGGACGAGCTGAAGCGGAATCTCTTCATGAACGGCTGAGACTCAGGGCTCCCGGCCAGACGTTCGCCCACTGAACCTAAACACAAGGGAACGGGCCCAGCGACACGAACAGGTAAAGCTTCTGTCTGGCATCACAAGTAAAAAGTCGATCAAGCGGGTGAGCAGATGTGAAAGCCGGCGAGCGAAACAGCAATGAGAGCAGATGGCAAAATGCGCGAGCGGATGAGTGTGAGCAATAAAGAAGAGTGAAAAGAGCAAACCCGCGGTCATGCGAACAGGTAATGGTGCAGGAGAATCGTCTAACACGTGGCTGAGCTGGCAGGCAGGTGGGCGGCAGGCGTACGGGCAAAAAAAGTTGGTCGAGCGAACAATCGAGCGAAAAGGTGGAAAAGCGAGCAGGTGCATGCAGGAATGGGAGGCACTCGAGTGAGTGCAAAGCGAATTGTGCAAGCAAGGCGGTCCATCCAACGAATGAGTGAGTAATCGCTTACACGGGTGCACAAGCAACAAAGCGGAGCGATGGATTTGCATCGAGTCGCTGAATGATCGTGTACGTCAGTCGAGTCAGTTTTTTATTTAAGCCGGAAAGAACCGTCGAGCCATGTAGCTCTTTTTAACAGTTGTCACCGAACGTGCTTGTGCAAAGCCAGTCAAGCAAGCAAGCGAGCAAACAACTGAACAAGACAACAAAACAGCGAGCGAGCGACGCGTCGATCGGGGGAGCGCGAGTGTCTCACCGCGCGGCTGCATCTGTATTCCAGCAACGGCGCCCTTATTCGTCCTCTGCTTTCGGCGCGTCTTCTTGCTGCCCCCGATGAGGAACTCGCCCGCCTGCTGCGACTGCAACTGCTGCCCGGATGACGACGACGACGACGAGGACATCATCATCATGCCGGCACCGGGCGCGGCCTTCTTCCCGCTCCTCCCGCCGCTCTTGCGCCGGCGCCGGCAAAAGAAGGCGATGAGGCCGAAAGTGAGGGCGAGGAGGGCAACGCCCGCGGCGGCCACCAGCACGATGATCATCCACGCGGCCAGACCGGAGCCCGCGTGCCGGCCCAGGTTCACCACGTCCACGTCCAGCGGCTGCAACATGCTCTCGGCCACCAGCTGCTCGATGAGCGTCACGTTTTCCGCCGTCTCGTTCACGAACACGTGGAGCAGCACCGCCGGCGCCTCCAGCGAGCCGGGGGACGCCCGGACCCGCCGCGACGCGCCGCCGCCGGCGCCACCGGCGCCGCCGCGATCGCGCACGCGGACCACCAGCCGGTGCAGGCCCTCGTCCGAGCCGCTGACCGTGCGCGCCAGCGACAGGTCGCCCGAGTCGGCGTCGAGCCGGAAGACGCCCTTGGGGTTTCCGCCGACGATCTCGTAGTGCGGCCGCCCGTTGTCTCCGGCGTCGGCGTCCGCCGCCCTCACGCTCACCCCGACCAGCGTGCCGGCCAGCGAGAAGGTGCGCACGTGCCTCCACGTGTCGTTGGTGGAGGGCGCCGAGATCACCGGCGCGTTGTCGTTGACGTCGACGACCGTAACGCGCACGCGGCACGCGGCCGACAGGGCCGGGCGGCCCGAGTCGGTGGCGCTCACGCTCAGCTCGTACTTGTCGCGGGCCTCGCGGTCCAGCACCTCGCGCGTGCGCAGCAGCCCGTCGGGCGCCATCGTGAAGTAGCGGTGGCCCCCCCCGCCGCCCGCAGCGCTGTCCCAGTCGGGCCCGGCCTCCCGCACGAGGCTGAGGGCGACGCGGGCGTTGTCGCCCTCGTCCAGGTCGAGCGTCTTGACGAGGCCTACGTCGGCCCCCACCGGCAGCTCCTCCTGTACGGAGAACTCGTAGACGCAGTCGTCGGAGTCGGCGACGCCGACGAACTTCGGGGCGTTGTCGTTCACGTCGAGCACGGTGATGCGCGCGACGGCGCGGGCCTGGCGCGAGGGGGTTCCCCCGTCGCGCGCCTCCACGAACAGCTCGTAACTCGGCCTCTCCTCGCGATCCAGCGTCTTGGGGCCCAACGTCAGCAGTCCCGTCTTCACGTTCAGCAAGAAGCGCTCGGCCCAGTCCCGCCCGCCCATCGACTCGTCAAACATATATTCAATGATGCAATTTTTTCCGCTGTCAGCATCTGTGGCCGAGAGGTTCAGCACGACGGTGCCAGCCGGGCTGTTCTCGAGCAACGACGCCTCGAACACGGCCACGTCGCCCTCCATCGACGCGGGGCCCTGGAAGACCGGCGCATTGTCGTTGACGTCCACCACAATGATGTTGAGCTTCAGCAGTTTGGATTGCTTGGGGGTGCCCCTGTCCACGGCCAACACGCTCACGTTGTACTTTTTCGCCTCCTCGTAGTCCAGCATCCGCGTCGTCTTCAGCAGAAACTGCACCATGCCGGGGTTGCCGGTTTCGGCTCCCGCCGGGGAAGTAGATCCGGCACCCCCGCCGGAACCGCCCACGCCGGTGAGCTCGAAAGCGGCGCCGGGGCCCGAGGGCGAGTCGAGTCGCACGTCGACGGTGCCGCTGGACCCCAGGTCCGGGTCGGACACGGAGATGAGCACCAGGGGCGTGCCCGCCGGCAGGTTCTCGGCGATCTTCACGGTGTCGTCCGTCTGGTAGTCCCCCTTGAGCGAGATCACCTCGAACACCGGCGCGTTGTCGTTGTCGTCGTTCAGCTCCACCACCACGGTGACCGAGGCGGAGCGGTAGGGCGGCGCGCCGTCACGCGCCACCACCACCAGGCGGTGCACGGGCACCGTCTCGCGGTCCAGCTTCTCCGCGCTGCCCACAGTCACGAGGCCCGTCGCGGCGTCCACGCGGAACGCCGCCTGCGTCGCCGGCGCCGTCAGCTTCGCGTGGAAGGAGTAGGCGACGGCGCCGTTGGGGCCGGCGTCGGCGTCCTCGGCGCGGAGCTGCGCGACGCTCGTGCCGGCCTTCGAGTGCTCGGTGACGCGGACGGGCCGCGTCGGCGGGTCCACGAACACCGGCGTGTTGTCGTTGGCGTCGACGACGACGACGGTGAGCGCCACGGAGCCCGAGCGCCCCGGGTTGCCGGCGTCCTCGGCCCACAGCAGCAGCTCGTACGAGGGCACGGCCTCGCGGTCCAGCGCCTCGCGCAGCTCCAGCATGGCCCGCCTGCCCGTGCCGCTGTCCCCGTCGAGGCCGCCGCCGCCGCCGTCGTCGTCGTCGCTTTCGACAAGGTAGAAGGGCCCGATCTTGGGGCCCTCTTCGCCGGCTGCCGAGATTCGGTAACGCTGCACGCCGTTAACGCCGGCGTCGGGGTCGACGGCGCGCGGCAGCGGCACGCGGCGCCCGACCGCCTCGCTCTCGGAGATGGAGACGTTGATGGTCGGCGCGCGGAATTCCGGCGCGTTGTCGTTGATGTCGCGCACCAGCAGCTGCACGTTGAGCAGGCGGAGGTCGTCGGCGCTCTTGAGCAGGGCGGCGACTTGGACGGCGTGCGTGAAGCCGCCGCCGCCGCACTTGTCCGGCTCCTCCGCGCACAGAGCCTCGCGGTCGAGACGCGTGGCCACGGAAAGCTCGCCCGACAATTCGTTCACTACGCACGACAAACGGGTGGGTTGCAAGGTGGAGGTAAAGGGGGGCCACAGAGAGGAAAAGACAAGAAAAGAGGCGTGGGGCAAGTGAAAGATACACAAGGGCATGGGGTGCAGGAGGACCAAAGTCAATGCAAGGGAACAAAATACATGAGGATGAGACATGGGAAAGTGCAAAATACACAGGGATGAGACTCGGGAAAATGACAAAAAAGGGGACAGGACCCACGAGGGCAGGGAATGTCGCATGCAATGGTGTTGACAAGTGGCTGTGAATTATTTATATTACAATATTATTAAAAATTAACAAGTTGGCAACTTGGTCCACTGGGGGAGGCTGCATATTGTCAGGGATTTGACCGTGGAAAGAATTTTGCACGTGAAAACAAACAAACTAATGTAAAAATCAGACACGCACTTTTAACGTGAATGCCAATCCTGCTGGTACACAAAACATGTTTTTTTTAGCATTTCTGAAAGGCACTTTGTTGTTGCCAATCTTGACCAAACTGTATATAAATCTAGCAATGGTGTTACTGAGTGTTGTGGCAGGTTTTGCACGGGTCGGTTTCAGGGTGTTCTCGTTTTTATGGAAATGCTAAATGTCACATTAACACACATACTATTCCCACGGCAGAGCTATAAGTATGTGTGTAGTGGTTGCGCAGGGGTTTATGCCAATCTGATTTCTGGCAACAGCTGGCATCAGTGGATAATGATAACGTACCCAGCATGGGGAGGCTTTCATCTAACAGTGGACCAACATGGGTCTGTAAATTATACATATAAAACTGGCCTCATGGTTTCCTCAAACTAAAACTGTAAAAAACGAAATCAAAAACTCCAGGAAGGAGTTACATTTAACCACTTAAATAATAGAGCTTAGCTACTCTTCATTAAATAATTCTTGAGAGATTTTCACTAAAAGTGTATGAAACAATTGGTCTCAGAAATGAAACTCGCATAGTCACCTTGAATGAGATGCTTGGCTTCCGACGAATACATGACCTTGAACGACAGGTTGGGTCCCATATTCGCTACTTCACTGCTTTTACTGAGGTCCCCGATGATGTATCCCACTGCAACTTCCTCGTCCACCTCAAACTGCAGGTCTCCCCGCACCAGCGGTGTCAAGACCAGGAGCAGCAGCAGTGGCAGGAGAAGTGATGGCATTGGCAACCCCATCACCGCAGGAGACACGACGCCCCACGATGGCGCTGCCAGAGCCGCCTGGATAGAAACACGAGCATCGTCAGCAGCGCAACTTTTCATATATGCCAATCTTTTGTGTTGAATTTCAAATTAAAGTGGTTACGCGTCAAACACGACATTGGTCGATACATGGCTAGGAGGCAAAAACGCATACCAAATGCACATAGTTAACAGCAGAGATTTAAATGAAGTAGCTGATTTCAAACCATCTCTTAGGAAGAGTGAATAGCCGAAAGAAGCAAAATGAATAAATAGAGGTCATGAAATTAAACAATTCGTTATATAACAAAATTATTTTTGAACATTTGAAGACTGGGTTGATAAAAAGGCTGTACAAATAAAAATCTGGTCTATGACAACATCTCATCAACACGTTGTTGTCTGATCGAGATACTCAGACACACAAGTGAGTCATTCAGTAACGCTCAATAACAGAGATAATTTGCAAGCCGTTTTATTTTAAATCGCTAAGTGGACCAGGACTGACGTTCTCATGATTGCAACCTCTCGACGTGAAGGTAAAACCTCTAATCTGAGATCACTGCTGTGTCATCACATCACCTCATTACACGTCTTTGATTCTCTGATGATGAGGAACCTATATCTTGTCTAGATTTTGGCCCCACAAAAGAATACAGCACTCATTCATAGGATCTATTTGAAAACTAACAGGGATTCGCAAGATCTCTTGATCAAAAATATTGTTTTGAAAAAAAATGCAGACCTGCCGGATTTCACAGTCGCTTGGCAGGTGGAGGCAGGCACAGTAAGGAGATTCGGAGATTTTATCTGGCTCTCTGGAATCCTGAGGAGGGAGGACAGAATGCGGGTGAGTGTCGGAGGCATGGGGGTATGTGGGGGTGTGTGCGCGTGTGTGAACGTACAAATGCCATCATCTCTATTGTGACTAGGCATTTGATTTGGTGGAAATTGTAGCAATTATTCAAGCTCTCAGAAAGCAAGGTATAAAGTAAACACATTTAGAACTGGTAAAAACCATTTACAAAATGTTAACAGTTAAACCGAAAGGACATGCCAAAAATGTCCCCAATACAGTACAGAAGAGGAGCCAGACGCGATAACATGCTTTCAAAGTTATTCACAGAGACATTAACTGATGTTTTCCAAACAGTGGAGTGGAAACACTGGTACACGAGTGTAAATACGCAGATAGGCAAGCAGATTTACAACTCGGGCAACAAAGTGGAGATGCAGGCCAGGTTAGAGTCCACTTGGCTGCTGCTTGTGATGATGACGGTGTGCCTCACTACCCATGGTCGCTGGGATTAAAGCTCAGTCAAATAAAACTACGCGACAAACACGGATTACAAATAAACACCTCTCTCACACAAACATCAATACACACCTCATCCACTCACAAATGACCACGCTCACATACATAACCACACACAATGACACACGTGTATATAGCCGCAAACAGATAAACATCCCCCTTGAAATGTTTAACAGACTGTTGGAGACCACTCGCAAGACATAAGACTTGCCCGTCTCCGTGCCCGGCCAACTCTGTCTCTCCAGGAATGACGTTTACACACATGTAATTATTAAAAGCTCAGTTGACCTACAGAATGTCGAGGACTGGTTAAGATATCACTGCCCGCTGTGAGCCATGGGCCAGGAATCAAACTCGCACGAGGTCTTACAAAGTCCCACGCTCGCGCGCGCACACAGACAGTGACGCACGGTCGCACACACGCCCCATGCCAAATTTGGTTCAAATCAGTAGTTGGAACGTCGCAAGCGCAGACCTGTTGGAACTCGTTAGTGAACACGAGTCTCGGTGTGACACTCGCACACCCACACGCGTTCACAGCAGTTACAAAAAGACAAAGATCTCCCATACAGCAGCCTTCCTGGGTTAAGTGCGGTTAGCGAGCACCTAGCTAGGCTGGTTTAACCCTTTGAGATACAAGTTCTGTCTCCCCGTTGTTGTTGTGCCGTTCTCTCCACAGCTCGGAAAAAAAAAACCCAAAAAAAATTATTGCTGATTTTCCGTGCTCTATCGTTGTTGACATGTCGTTCTCTCTGCAGCTTTGTGCAGCGCTTTGTGACCCTCGGGTGAAAGGCGCTATATAAATGTTATTATTATTATTACTTTACTCAATTCCTCTATTGAATTCGTCAGTATTCAATGCCAACATTCATTGGAGATTGATTTCCGTTGAAAATGGGTTTTTTCCCCCGAGTCTGTCCTACAATCGCATAAAATATAAACACACACACAAGTAGGCAGTCAGCCTTTAATTAAGCTGAGCTACGAAGGTTTGAAGCCCAGCGCGCTAACCACTGAGCCACCGCTCCCCACAGTACATTCACCAGCACACGCCTTCTCACCATCTACGCATCCATTATCAGTACCCGCTTAATCCTGTAAAGGTTAGCGGGGGGCCGGAGCCTATCCCACCAGCTATACAAATGCTATTAATTACACCCATTTATAATATACACACCCTCAAACTCGCTCCCACCTCAAAGACAAAGACCCCCGTATAACCTTAATAGACTGTAAGGTTAAATGCTGTTAGCGAGCACCTATAAAGGCTCTCGACCGCTCACAGATGCTCCCATGTTCAATGACTGTCATACCAGCTCACACAAAGATCCCCCATATAGCCTTCACAGACTGTAGGGTCGAGTGTTGTTAGCGAGCACCAAAGTGGGTGGGTGGCTAGCACCACGCCCGGCCGCCTTTGTCTCCCTAGTGGTAATGTTTACACATCGCACTAAGTACTCATTTGAGGCTGAGTCGACTCTAGGGGAGGCCCAGGACCGGTTCAGAAAAATCGTCACTGGTGTTGGCCGTCACCAGCTCACACGGACACTCATACAACAACCGCCGTTTACCACCAAGTCGGGGTGATGTCACCACGGCGCCTGTGCCAGGCCAGGTGCACCTAATAATAATAATAATTCAATTTATATAGCGCCTTTCACCCGAGGGTCACAAAGCGCTGAGACCAGGCAGTGTCCAGGAGGTCATAGGACAAACAAACAAACAACCGTCTTTCGCCACTAAGTGGCGGTGACGTCACCACGTCGCCTGACAGACCCATACAAACACACGTAGAGTACTCACGCACCCTAATTAACACTAGCACACCAAACACAGTCGTGCACACGCACAGTCACGCTCATTAAAGGGTTTGGCTGTTTGGAACGTGGCAAGAGCTGGAGGATGATGTTCGCACAAATATAATGGTGCGAACTCCCAGGGGTGGAACTGGATAAAAAGATTCAGCGCGGGGCCGCACCCAGCTTCGCGTTCCCCTTTACAGCGAGGGTCTCGGGGTCCTCCCACGGAACATTGCGAGTTTATCAGCACGCGTCTGCTTGCATGCCTGTGACTTCTGAGATGTGAAAGAACCATCCAAATGTAAGACCATGAATTGCCTGGTATGGTTCCCTCTGGGATTTTCATTCTGGGAACGGCGCTCCCATTGGGTTCCCCGGCCAAATACCGCTCCTGCGAATTATCAGCAATGATATGTACAACATGCACTGGTGGCGTGAACCCACACACACACGCACGCTGATGCCCGCCCGCCCGCACGCTGGTACGCGGATGCCCACACACTCACGTCCAAAGACAAAGGATCACTCGTATAGCTTTACAGACTGTAGGGTCAAGTGCCGTTATTGAGCTCCTATGAAGGTCGACACGGACTTTGTCTACCTTGTGGCAATGTTTACACACCGCCACAAGAGCCTCATTTCGCCACCGGTGTTTGCCGTGAGAAGGAATCGAACTCGGGTGGCCAATTTTGAAGCCCAGCGCGCTAACCACTGAGCTACCGCTCCCCACACACAAACACCTACACCGAATTCACACAACCTGTACACACAGCTCGAAATAACGTACTGTACATACATACACCCTACACATCTATCCTCTAGATATGGCACACACACCCCCTTTAAATACACCCTACAGCCAGTACATACAGATACCCTGCATATACCCCCATGCCCCATGTACACACAGAACAGCCTAATCTCATTGTCAGAAACCGCTTAATTCTGCACAGGGTCGCGGTGAGCCGGAGCCTATCCCGGCAGGCACAGGGCGCAAGGCAGGGCTATACCCAGGATGAGACGCCAGTCCATCACAGGGCACCGGGGGGAATTTAGTCCACAGGCCAATGAACCCATGCAGCAGCATGTGTTTGCGCTGTGGGAGGAAAGCGAAGCGCCCGGCGAAAACCCACGCGGACACAGGGAGAACATGCAAACTCCACACAGAAAGGCACCCCAGCCGAGATTCGAACCCGGGGTCTGAACCTTGACAATAATAATAATACAATTTATAACGCGCACAAATTCCCCGCCTAACCGAAGATACTGTACACTGCTAAATCACTGTACACACACACCCATAAACTCTCTAAAACGTGACCGTTTACACACGCACCTGCGCGCCCCTGGGCTTGTTAGCTGTTACCTGGAGATGGCGAACGCGAGATGGTGGAAGGAAGACGTACAGGGTGGTCCAGATGTCTCGTGACCCCTATTTAATTGACCCCTCACATTGTCTTCTTTTGCTCATTCATTCCCGTTTAAAATAACGCTTACTTATACATTTCGAGTGGTTAATACGAGTTCAAATACTGTACTACGGGCACTGAAAGAACAGCTTTATAGTTGAGCGTGTGGGCTCCTGAAAGATCACAAACCAGGCAAAAAACCCCCATGAAATGGGGGTAACACGACTTTTGGACCACCAGGTAGGGTGCGCAATTGAGATGGATTGAGTGTGAGCGGAAGATGATGGCTAGAGATGGTAAGTGACCGAGATGGAGAGGCAAGTGTGCGTGAGAGATGTAGTGTAAAAGTCTAACGAGTCGGGGTGAGCTTCGACACATGAGGGGAGACACACACAGAAACAGAGAGAGACACAAACTAGTGAATAGCAGTCAGATACATATACGGTGCTGTGAGGAGACAACAAACGTTCATCGACGTACTTACAGTGTACAAATACAAAGATCCCCCGTGTAGACTAAACAGAGTGGAGGGTCAACTGCTGTTAGTGAGCGCCTATAAATGCCGGCACGGCATTTGAGGGGGTGGGCGGCCAGCATCACGCCCAATCGCCTTTGTCTCCCTAGTGGCTATGTTCACGCACTGCACGGAACTCATTTGAGCCCGAGTCGACCTACGGGAAGCCCAGGACCGGTTCAGAAAATCGTCACTGGTGTTGGCCGTGAGCGGGATTCGAACTCCGGTCGCCAGGTTTGTAGCCCAGCGCGCTAACCGCTGAGCCACCGCACTCCGACATGCAGAGTGATACGATTTGCATTATTCAAATCAGAGAGATGAATGTTGTACAGTCGGCACAACGACGCATAAATAACAAACAAATATGCACATAAATATTCACCAGCGTCGGAGAAACACACCTATAAACTAAATTACGTGGCGAAATTACACAGCGACATGTAACATGTATCCATAGTGAAGCTCTGTGAGTTTAGGTCATGTGAAAAAAGTATGTAAGTGTAGTGTACCCGTCGATATGTTGGAGCAAACGAGCGAGCACATGCAGCACTTTCCTTAAAAGATGGTACCGACGTTTCGCTGACACTTCCACTCAGCTTCATCAGGGCTTGGAAAAAAAATCTTTAAAAAAAGCTGAGTGGAAGTCTCAGCGAAACGTCGGTACCATCTTTTAAGGTAAGTGCTGTGTAACATGCCGTTATAAAGCAACCCGGAGCGACACAGCAACACGCACAGAAACTCACGCACGCTATAGTTATATTGGTAGACACACATACCCGCGTTATACGGTAGAGTCCAGTAAATGTTACATGGCAAAGTCCGAAGCAGCGATAAAGATACAGCTTACAGATCGATTGCAGACACAAAGAGGGAGACGTGGGGACAAAGGGAGCGAGAGGAGAGTGGGTGGGGGATTAGTGGCAAGACTCAGATCCTTATTAGCGACGCGAGGGGCGGGCGGGCGAACGTGCAAGCGTGTGATTACGCGTGCATGCGTGTGCGTTTGTAATTACAGAGAGTGTGTGGAACGACGAGTGTGTGTGTGTGCCTGCGAGATGAGTCAAACATGCCGTGTACAATGTACAGGTGTGCTTGTTTGTGTAAGTCAGTGCGTGGATTTCAAAGCACCGTATGTCAGTAAAATCTTTCGAAGCTGGAAGTTGCTATCTCTTTTTAACAGTTGTCCAGCGGGGAGGGGAAAGCAAGCTACAACGTCTCAAGGCACTGGGGGCGATTTAGTGAGGGCAATTAACCTAGGCAGGACCGGTTCGGAAAATCGTCACTGGTACTGGCCGTGAGCGAGATTCGAACTCGGGTCGCCAGGTTTTTAGCCCAGTGCGCTCACCACCGAGCTCTCGCTCCCCACCGATTACTCACACACAAGTTACTCACACAGGTACACACTGACTCACCCACCCCAGCAGGCACGAACACGCACAGTCACAAATCTGTGCGTAACATCTACAATTCGACAAATACTTGCCATGTGAACCACTAGTGGTAATACGCACACCTGTATACTGTACTTGTGTAGGCACCGCACTGTGTGTGTACGTACTGAATGGCGTGTACATGGCGTTTACTCTATGTACATATGCACTGCACGTGTGTGTTATGTACTGCGCACGTACAGTATACATTACACGTATGAATGTACTGTATGGTAGTTGTACACGTGTTGGTAAGAACGAACACAACGTTCATTTACACTGGAGCTGGCAATGTTCCCGTCAATACCAGTCGTAACAACGTCAACCTCAACGACTACTGTTTAATGTTTGTTTTCTAGCCTGCACTGTTTCTGTTGTGATGGGTTGCTTTGTAAGTTACAGGTCTGATCAACACTACACGCTGCGGGGACACAAAACAACTGCACTCTAGGGGAACATATTAAACCAAGTAACCAGTAGTGGCGAATTTATTAATTCACCAATCAATCTAATTGCCAACAAGACTGCGAGCGATGTAGTGAACAGCATAACTTTATATTGATCCTGAACTAGGAGTGAAACCAATTAACCTCGGCGTGAAATTTGTGCACATCTGAATTCGTATATTTGGCTCTTCAAACATGTATAGTTACGAGTAGAGGCTCGGCTATATATGGTAAATGTCAGCGTCCTAGCCAATGTAGAAACATCAACAGGTAGAGGCCGAGCTGAAAGACAACGATGTCCAGAAGCTGACCATCGTGCTTCGAAGAATCGCAAAGAAGAAGAACAGGTTTAAGCAGTAATAATATGTACAGCTCCACACAGCAAGTTACAATTGTGAAGAGGATTAATCCAGGGTCCGGGAAATGAACTCGGGTTGCCAGTCAGTCAGCCGAGGTCTCTTTAGACTGCGCTGTGTACGACAACAAAGTCCAACGCAGTGCTGTACCACCAGGAGGACCTCGGTACAAATGAATTCAAGGCAAACGCAGACAGGTGGCCAACGCTATCATTACCGCAGATCATTGTCTGACAGCTGAGAACAACGCACCTAGGTTTTACATCCCGATTTAGCCATTACGAGCAGCAACTAAGGCAGAGGCGGGAGGGGGTGGTAACCACTACCTCTTCCCATCATCATTCAGGGCTGTCCAGGAAGAGGAAAGGGGCGATTTTCCCCCAAGACTCACACAAAAGATGGCTCCACAAGGGGCCTGTGGGTTTTTTTTTCACAAATTAATAAGGAGTTCCACACGCGCGTTCTGGCCGGGGCTTCTCGAAACCGCTGGGCCACCCCGCTAACCTATCGCCCTCAAATTTCGACAAATCAAACAGGGAGGAACTAGTACTCACACGTGTTTCTGGCTGATAACGGGGCTCTAGTTTACGTGAGGTTTGCGGATAAAAATATAATTTATAGCTCCAGGAGTTGGTGGTGGCGGCCGCGGAGAAGGTTTCCACGGTTAGGTTTTGACCACGGTACATAAATTAGGTTGCTGAGATCGGAGAAGTGGTTGTGTAGGCGATGAAACAGCTGTCAGTTTTGTGATGGCGATCGTGGGGGGAGGGATGGGTTGATGGCGGAGCAGGTAGAGGATGTGGTGGAAATGGTTGTGAATGTGAACGGCACTTGCCCCTACAGTCTGTTAAGGCTATACGGGAGATCTTTGTCTTTGGTGGTAGCAGTGGTTGTGTAGGCGACAGTTGTGAAAGTGACAGGAGGCGAAGGTTGAAGGCCTGCGATGGAGGAGGTATGCAGGTTGTCGCGAGCGTGGCAATGGTGGTTGCGAAGGTAATGGTTTAGTGGGTGGTAATATTTGTGAAGGTGGTGGTGGTGGTAGCGGTGCTAATCCTGAAGCCGACTGTAGATAACAGTACAGTAGTGGAAAAAGTGGTCATTGCGGTTTTACATGGTGAAACTTTTTGTTTTCACTGTGAGATGAAAGTTTGTGGCAGTAATGTTGAACGTTTGAAAACTTAAAGAGCAGAAGAAATTAATAATAATTTTCAATGTATAACGCGCAAATGTTCAGTCAATGTCGAAGGCATTCATTCGACGAGAGAAGGACTCAGAGGCGCGGGGAAAGCGCAGAGAGGCGGAGGAGGCAGCCAGGCGGTTTTCCGGTGCCAATATTGCCACACACTGCTTCCTATATATGACGATGTTATCGGCCAACAAATTCGTTTTTTATATGTTGTTGGAGGAAACCGGAGAACCCGGAGGAAACCCACGCACAACAGGGGGAGAACACACAAACTGCACACAGAAAGGCGCCCAAGGCGGGAATCGAACCACCTGGTGCAAGACCATTCTTTCTGTGAGGCGCAGATGTTACCACTGCGCCACCCTGTCTGTAACATGGCATATTCCACGTATTAAAATGCTATTATTATTTCCAAACTTGAAGGCAACGTCAACAATTGAGCATGCACACTGACAGAACACGGACCCAAACGGGTTTATATCAAAAGGGCACGACTCCAGCCCTCCGCCCGGGCAGGCCCAGTCAACTAACCCCCCCGATGACCACCACAGTCAACATTCATTACTGTAGCGAAGCTCTGTTTATGAGTTTAGGTCATGTGAAAAGGTGTGTAAGTGCTGTGCACCCGTCCAAATGTATGTGCTCGGTTGTTTCTCCAACATGGATAACATTGGTCACGAAAGCCTTCCAGTTAATTCAGTACTGTATTCGTTTTCACCTCTGCCACTGAGCCAGTGTCCTTGCTTTACGGACACACGCTCTAAGTCTAAGGTGAGCTTAGATAAGCAGCAGGTGAGGCTTGGGTGATAAGCAAGTGAGCTCATTTCCCCTCTCCGCCACATCCCCGCCGCTTTCCAAATCCCACGCAACACCTGGGCAAGATAGCCTCGTAACAGCCCCCCTCCATTACATTTACCTGCACACACCCTCGACGTTCGACACACCTGGACAGATGATGCTCCCAACCAACCAACCCACTCGCCGACCCCCCCCCCACACTCACCGTTGCGGTCACTCAGGCTTCACGCGGGTCCACGCTAATGCTGGCGATGTTGTAGCCGATGCTTGTCGTCAGTCGGTAGTCGTGATGCCGCGGGTGACGGTGCTGATGGCGCTGCTCGCTTAACTCGCCACTCCGTCTTCTCCGCTTTACCTGCCGACGCCCAGGCGACGTCACTTTTAGTCGTTTGAATAACGGACGTGATGTCATTTCCCGTGGGTGCAGGAGGCAGGAAAGGCGGTGTTGAGCCGGGTTTTACTCACCTATGGGGCGTGAATGTCGAAAGAATGCGGTGACTCGAGGTTCCCAGAGAGCTCCCCCTCCAGGATTCACGGGATTCGGTGCTCGTGATTGTGACTCAGGGCGGCACGGTGGCGTAGTGGGTAGCGCTTCCGCCTCACAGCAAGAAGGTCCCGGGTTCGAATCTCGGCTCGGGGTGCCTTTCTGTGTGGAGTTTGCATGTTCTCCCCGTGTCCGCGTGGGTTTTCGCCGGGCACTCCGGTTTCCTCCCACAGTCCAAAAACATGCATAGGTTAATTGGCCTGCGGACTAAATTGCCCCCGGTGCCCTGTGATGGACTGGCGTCCCGTCCTTGGTATAGCCATGCCTTGCGCCCTATGTCTGCCGGGATAGGCTCCGGCTCACCGCGACCCTGTACAGGATTAAGCGGTTTCTGAAAATGAATGAATGAATGAATCATGTTTCTGTGAGAGTGCGGGTGTCGCAACACCCGTAACACCCGCGGCTGCGACGCGCCTGCACGAGCCACACGAAGGCTCTCCCCATTTCGGATTCATTTCGGATTCATGTTCTCCCCGTGACCGCGTGTGTTTTCGCCGGGCACTCCAGTTTCCTCTCGCAGTCCAAAGACGTGCTGCTGCATAGGTTAATTGACCTGCGGACTAAATTGCCCCCGCTGCTCTGTGATGGACTGGCGTCCCATCCTGCCTTGCGCCCTGTGTCTGCCGGGATGGGCTCCGGCTCACCGCAACCGTTTATACAGGATTAAGCGGTTTCTGACAATGAACGAATGAAAGTGCTTGACTGACACTCATTGAGCGAGACGGTTAGCCTCTTTTGGATGATTAGACTCCAGTGCAGATACCTGAGGCGCGTAGAAACCGAGTAGTGCTTTTATAGAGTTCTTAAGTTTAACTATTAATCCTTTCAGACATCGCTCGTCACTGACGTTAGCCGTGTCCGTGAATTGAACTCGAGTCGCCGGGTTCGTAAACGCAACGAATTAACCACTGCGCCAACGCTGCACCCCAATGTCAGTAGCGTGGAGTGGGGTGGGTGGTGACGAGCATAGGAAATGGGGTTGAGAGGGGTGGGGAGTGAGTGGAAGGTGATAACTCGGTGGTTAGTGTTGTGGTTGGTGATAATATAGAATATGATAAAATATAAAGTAGTGACGATTATAGCGGAGAAGGTGATGAGGGACAGTCGAGAAAATGATGACAGTTGTGTACAGTATAATAGACATTGTGATAATGCATACTATAGATTATAGATAATGGATATTAGATAGTACGTTATAATGATTACAGATAACGATGATTTATACATGGATATTACAGATATACTTTATTTTGATGATTGGTAGTACACGTATAGCTGATTTTGATAACGATGAAAATGATGACGGCTATTAAAATTAAAGATTCATATGAAGATGATGGAAGCTGTAGTGTGGGTGTGCCGTACCCGTTCCGCCCCCCCCCCCCTCGCGTGAGTCAGGGCCGTTAATTACTTGTCCCTAATTAACGCTTGGACGCTCTCAATTATCACTTGCAGGGAGATGGGCGGGTGCGTTGGAGGTGTCGTTGTTTAGATGTAAACCTCAGTGCACGTGTAAGTACATGCGCCATCGACCTGCACATCTCGGGGAGCGGTAGCTCAGTGGTGACCGTGCTGGTGGGCTACAAATCTGGCGACCCGAGTTCGAATCCCGCTCATGGGCAACAGCAGTGACGGTCCTGGGCCTCCCCTAGGTCGACTCAGCCTCAAATGCGTACCTAGTGCGGTGTGTAAATATTGCCATTAGGGAGACAAAGGCGGCAGGGCGTGGTGCTGGGTACCCACCGCTAACGGGACTTGACCATACATTCTGCTAACGCGATCGGGGGGTCTTTGTCTGACATTGAACTGCATACGCGTGTGCGTGAGCTTATTCGAGTGCTTATTCCACCAGTCAATGAACAGTGCCATTGTTATAAGGCAAAAATAGGAACGATAACCAAAAGATAATTGTAAAGGGCTGCTGGGATGGGGTCGCGGTGAACCTATCCCGGCAGGCACAGGGCGCAAGACAGAGCAATACCCAAGATGGCACGTCGATTCGTCAGAGGGCTCCCGAGGCAGTTTAGTCAGCGGACCAATTAACTAAGGCAGCAGCATGTCTTTGGACTGTGGGAAGAAACCGGAGTACCTGCGAAACCCCCCACGGACACGTGGAGAAAATGCAAACTCCACAACGGCATCCGAATCGCGAATCAAACCCAGAGGCCTCTCTTCCTGAGGTGGCAGCGCTACTCACTGCGCCACCCTTTAAACGTCTTCTCAATTGTATGTTTAAAAGTCCGAATAGCACATTTGCTGTTGTAATTTCGTTTTGTCTTTCACCTCCAATTCATTCCAAATGTGCGATCGGCGTCGAAGGATGAGTTCACCTTTTACACAGTAGGGGGCACACTTTGTCTACACACTGCTTCTGTCGAATGGCAAACTTTGCTTTTAATTCTATCAGCCAGGGTTGAAATGTTGATACGTTCGGAGGAAACCGGAGTACCTGTCTCCAGCGGGAGAGAAGTGGAAATGCCACCTCGGAGGGATACAAAAACAGGACGTATCGTCCACCCATCCATCCAGGGTCGCGTTGGGCCGGAGGCTATCCCGGCAGACACAGGGCGCAAGGCAGGGCGATACCCATGATGGGATGCCAGTCAATCACAGGGCAACGGGGGCAATTTAGTCCGCAGGTCAATTAACCTATGCAGCAGCATGTCTTTGAACTGTGGGAGGGAACCAGAGTGCTCGGCGAAAACCCACGCGGACACGTGTAGAACATCCATCCATCCATTTTCAGAAACCGCTTAATCCTATACAGGGTCGCGGTGAGCCGGAGCCTATCCCGGCAGACACAGGGCGCAAGGCAGGGGAACACCAAGGATGGGACGCCAGTCCATCGCAGGGCGTCTGGGGAAATGTAGTCAGTACGCCAATTAACCTGGCAGCATGTCTTTGGACGGTGGGAGGAAACCGGAGTGCCCGGCGAAAACACATGCGGACACGGGGAGAACATGCAAACTCCACACAGAAAGGCACCCCGAGCCGAGATTCGAACCCGGGGCCTTCTTGCTGTGAGGCGGAAGCGCTACCCACTACGCCACCGTGCCGCCCTCCAAACTGCTTTATCATTTACGTAATCGGCCAAGGAACACTGTGTAGAAGCTGTCTGGCTTGTTGCTCCACATGGAGCTCGGGGTTATTTTGGCCACAATCGTTACCCTCTCTTATTAAAGTTAGTGGTATTGTGGACCATTTTACAGGAAAGCCTGATCCGGCTTGAAACATTCCGGCTAGCCTGCCTTTGATCCATCCTCAGTTAAACCAGAGAGGACTGTTTGTGATCGAAATCTTTGCAAAATATGTCTACGATCCCGTCAATGATCTCCACTGGGAGACGTGGAAAACGTTGGCTGGGCCATGCGGCATGCATGCCCAGCCCACCGCATGCCCGAGCAGCTTTTGTTTGGCAGGATAGCGGAGTAGAGACGGGTGGCAGCACTGGCTGGGGGAGACGAGTTGATAATGTACATGAGGAGGCTTGTTACGGAGCCTAGGGCGCAGTCGCACTCCGGCAACGACGGAGGGTAGAGTGGCCAGACAACCATTAGACCACGGGGGGCGGTTGGCGGCTAAAACACAGTCAGTTAGCCAAGTGGGAAGTACAGAGAATCCAATAGCACCTAGGTATGTCCCGTAACCACCTGTCAGCGAGCCACTTGAGTAGCGAACGGCGGTTGTTCTTATTCATGTGTGCAAATTGTGGCCGTGTCAATGTGCGTATGCCTTTTGCATACGTGTGTGCCTGTTTGTGCATGTGTACAGATTTGTGTGAGCGTTGGTTTGCTTGGGAAGTGAATAGCATTTTTTGTTGTTCATATATATTGTACGAAATGGGTTTACGTGACCCTTCCAGCCACTAGAGGCAATTTAATTGACAGCGTTAGAGAATTCCCTGAGGAAGCAGATATCACAGAACTACCTCTGAGATACATTGAATTGACTGCTTTGATCAAACTTGAGTTTATATTTTCCCTCCATCTCTGATTTAAACCTGAATTTGAGTGCCTCCCCAGCCTCCACTGGACAACTGTTAAAATTGCTACATAGCTCAACGGTTCCTTTTAGCTTAAAGACTGACGACTCCCTTGCACTTTATATAAACACCACTGCCCACGCATAAGCGAAGGCTTTTTTTGGGAGGCTGAGATCATTTTCGGGGGGAGGTGGGGGGGGTCTCAAATTATGATAAATGAATTGCACACATGTTTATTTTATACAATAAAACACCACCTTGAGAAGGCATTCGTCCAGCTGCAAACAGAGCATGGATGATGAAGC
>JAZEWU010000004.1:7997503-8016076 GCA_036362915.1 Geotria australis | reverse complement strand
CCCGGAGCCATCACTTCAATCACGTGCAAACACCGGGCCCACCCCGGGCGTCTGATGATGCTTCCAACGTGGAACAGGCATCCGAGAACGCCTGAGCATGCGTCCAACGTGGGAGGCGAAATGTCGCGAGGGAGACAGAGAGAGCGCTCGACGCGGCTATCCTGAAAGAACAGCTTTTAAGAGCAACCATCATGAATCGAGCCGTGAAAACCTACATCAGTAGATTGTGTCGAATGTTTTGTTACATGCTAACTCGGCGTCACCAAATAATTTGTCATAAATTATAGTAACCAATCCACGCACTGTCGGGATTTGACCATATTTGTTGCATTCTGGGTGATCTGCTCTAAGAGAACCTTTCTAAGCACTCCAATGCTGTGCACCACACCTTGCTGAACCCGCCACGACACCGAATCCTACTCACTACATTACCACCGACACAAAAACACTGCATACACCCCACAATAACAATGCACCCATCACTCAATACAATCACTACAGCACCCCACACACACGCCTCACCAAACCCACCACACTCGCCACCATATCCCACGACAGAATCATGTTCCACTCGCCACGAAATATTAGAGGTGCTCATTTTAGGCTGCATTAACCTGTGTAAGGCCCAGGACAGGTGAAGCGGCAGGGATGATAAGACAAGTGTGGTCTCTTATGCACGACACACTAGCACAACTCACAGCGCCTTTCACCCGAGGGTCACAATACATCACCGAGTCACTTTTATGAGGCACCTGTCGTGGAAGTGTGTCCAGTTCTATTAACTGCAACCAACGTTGTTGTGTGTGGGACGAAACCCAAGTGTCCAGGATAAAAAAAAAATCACCTCTGAGTAATTGATACCAAAACCTATTCACACGTAGTTCAGTAAACTGTACTGTGTGTCAGTGCAGGCAAGCGTGGTGATGTACAGACATGTTTTAAGTTTTATAAAGTGGCTTAATAAACAAACAAACACATAAAAGGCATAAAACATACAGAGAATAACAAATGAACACGACCTACACCATAAATCCCATAAACCACTCACAGGGAACCCACATTTACACACGCACAAACCTCGACACTCACACATAAACCTTGATACACACACACAAAAACCTTGACACTCATTCAAAGAAACATTGAGATGCTGCTCATCTTGTTTCAGCCCTGAGCCATTGATGGAAAGGCCTCATCATTATGGCAGTGTACTCATAAGCCAGCCACTGTTGACTTCCCCACCAAGTGGTACTCACATTTAATCACCACACCATCACTTCCAAAAAGAGCAAGGCCCTCTGTTTTCTCTTAACAGACTTGTGGGGCAAGTGCTGTTATCTGTGAAGGCCGGAACAGCCCTCCGGTTTCCTCCCACAGCCCAAAGACATGCTGCATGGGTTAATTGGCCTGCGGACTAAATTCCCCCCGTGCCCTCTGATGGACTGGCGTCCCATCCTGAGCATAGCCCTGCCTTGTGCCCTGTGTCTGCCGGGATAGGCTCCGGCTCACCGCAACCCTGCACAGGATTAAGCGGTTTCTGACAATGGATGGATAATATTTATAAAATCCAGGTGAATGTTACATTTTTCGACTTCACAGTGACATAATCTACGGTGTGAAAGCCAATACAGTATTTGGATCGAATCCCAAAAAAACCATGTCTGGGCAAGATAACATCTTGGTATAAATACTGGTTAAACATAATATATGGTGTTTGTAGAGCTACGGACATACATCATTATCATAATCAGCCATGATCAATCCAGTGCTGTTGCCATCCGTTACTGCCACGCAAAGACTCAACGCAAGCAACGGCATATGAGTTGACGTCATGGTTCCGTTCCATGGCTTGAAGTCCTCTCGCGCATGTTATAACATAAATAAAATTACAGTCTCATAAACACTGGAATAATTTGAGTCATTTAGCTAAAAACTGTATGTGACGTAACATTTTCCAGAACGCAATTTTCCAAACATCTCAAGCAACACACACTTAACAGTGTATTGAGGTTCAGTGAGGCCTGTGCGTGTAAAACTCTGCGTAATTCTGCGACTAGATGAAGGCTGGCTCCATGCCGAGTGGGTGGTGAGAGTTATTTGATCAAACCTCACCACCCTTTCCCACGTAAACAAATAACTACATGGTAAACTGTCAATAGATGCCCGATGGAAGGAATTTTGCCCGTCACAAGAATGTGGAATTAACGTAATAAATTCAGGGCGGCCAACAAAGATGAGCAGCACTCAAGGCCCATCAACTGAGGTCATTGTCCTATGCATGGTTGCTTGCAAAGTGGAACCTTTGAAAAAAGGTGTCCATTTGGTGTTTTAAGATTTTAACACTTCTCTCATTGCCAGAAAAAGGTTAAACCTTGTATATTTTACCCTTGAAAAATAACTGTATATCTCAATGGGCTTTTCTCTGAACTTCTTCTTTTGAACTATAGATATCTACCACATATTTTCCAAATTTGGCGAGTGACGACTTCCAGCGAGTGACGAAACGAGGGTGTGTGTATGTGTGTCAAGAGAGGGCTATTATCCGGGCGTGGTGCTGGTCACCCACCCCCTCGTGTGCCGTGTCGACCTGCATAGGTGCTCGCTAACGGCACTTGTCCCTACAGTCTGTTCAGGCTAAATAGGGGATCTTTGACTCTTTGATTATCACAGTGTGCTTAACTGTTTGCACGCACACACGAGGTGCTGGGGTAATTCAGTCATTTACCATTGTGCAACACCAAGTAAAAAGAGTGCCACATGAATACACGGTCATGATACGCACACGTACAAATACACAAAGAAAAAGACCCCCGTATAGCCTTAAACGACTGTAGGGTCAAAGGGTGGATGGCCAACACCACGCCCGGCCACCTTTGTCTCCCTGTTTACACATCATTCATTGTCAGAAACCGCTTAATCCTGTACAGTGTACAGGGTCGCGGTGTGCCGGAGTACTCCCGGCAGACACAGGGCGCAAGGCAGGGCCGTACCCAGAAAGGGACGCCAGTCCATCACCCATCTCACCAGGTAATAATTTGTGGACAAGTTAAAGTAATGGGGGCCCAGGACTAGTTCAGATAATGCTTACTAGTGTTGGTCGTGGGAATCGAGCTCGGGTCGCTGGGTTGGTAGCGTAACTCGCTAACCACTGCGCCACCGCTCCCCACAAGTCTGTACAATTATACACACATCCTCATAGGCGCACCTGCACTCATACACACTCAGGTTTAGTCATTACACACTCACGTACTCTCGCACAAATACGTATATACTCTGCGCCCAAACACATTAAAACTATACATAAATCCTTACACTAACACTTACCGACATTCACACATATCGCATACTTTACAGTTCTGTACCCATACCTACATAACTTTGCTTACCCGTACACTCACCCACATTCCCCAGCAATGATAAATGGGCCCAAAACGGTACACACATACCTAGACAGTACAATACAGCACACGTAATTGCCAATGCAGTTACGTAGACGGTTACACACACCTATACCTTAGAACCTGTGAACACATACACAATGATTCACTTTAACGGCCACACCTACATACAGACACCCCTATACAATATCGCTAAGACACATCTATATTATACACCGATACAATATTACAAAGACAAATCTGTACACACAACTATATACCAAGACACCCCTATACTATACACGCAACTATGCAATATCACAAAGTCACGGTTATACAACATTACAAAGACACCCCGATCCCTCCTACATGGAGACAATGACAAACGCACCTGTATAAATATCGGCTTGTCACTCACGTACTATAGCGACTCCCCTACACACCATCAGGTAACACCCACACTCGTCGTCTCGCACCTTAAACACACACACTATTATATCAGTTTACTCATAAGTTCACTCACCTAGGAAACACACATATTTGAAACATTGGCACACATACTCAATAAGGTACCTGTACGGCGACCCATTTACACACAGACTCGCGTTAACGCGCATATACATACTCCCGCCTGTACAAACAAGCTTGACGAAACAAAAACAAGATCCCCGTATAGCCTTAACAGACTGTCGGGTTAAGTGCTGTTAGAGAGCATCTTTGAAGGCACAACACATGACCACACATCCTACATCCACACAAACTCATAGGCATATGGTACCAGCTCAACCACACACTCAAACTCACACAAGGATCCCCCATATAGCCTTAACAGACTGTAGGGTCAAGTGCCGTTAGCGAGCACCTATGAAAAGCGACACGGCACACGAGGGGGTGGGTGACCAGCGCCACGCCCGGCCGCCTTTGTCTCCCTAGTGGCAGTGTTAAACACCGCACGAGGTAGTCATTTGAGGCTGAGTCGACCTAGTGGAGGCCCAGGACCGGTTCAGCAAATCGTCACTGGTGTTGGCCGTGAGCTGGATTCACTCAAACTCACACACCTACATAAGAGACACACTTGCTCACTCACGAACTCATCCTACACTCAAACCAACACAAGTGATCACAAATAGCACATGTTTGCTTCTATATACACAGTTTGAATCTCCCTTCACACACAAACACAACCCCGCACACGCACTCACGTAAACACTCCGAATGTCAACTCCGCGCCTCTCACCTGTGCCGCAGAGCAGAGTCGCCGCTCCACACGGCTCATCCATCCCCAAAAATCGTCCCACCGAACACACTCACTAATTCTATCCGAACCAAAACAAGAGGGCTATTATAACCGGCAGCAGGTTAACTCGGTAACACTAGAATACCACAGCAGGCGGGCAGGCAGAACGCACTGACTATCCTAACGCAACACAGCCGGGCAGCGAGTACTGATTTTATCCACCCCGGTTGAGAAGCGGCTGAACGTGACAGGTGAATGGAACTAAATGACACCGACATCCACGTGGGGAGAGGAGACGCGGGGCCCCCACCTGCGTGACGTCACCGCGTGACATCACCGCGCCTCGACCCACCCCCGCAGACAAAACACACACTCACACGTCTGCTGGAAGAAGTTTTCCTGTGCCGGAAGATGGGAGGACGTCTGTAAAATCGTCCAAAAAAACACTCACACGTCTGATGGAAGAGGAGGGCTCACTGGCGGCGGTACGTCTTCCTGAAGATGGGAGACGGTCGGTAGTAGTATTCCAGATCATACGTGCGCGCCAGTTTTTTTGAGCTGTAATTGCGCTTGGAGCGAATATTCTTCCGGAAGATGAAGAGAGCCCGTATCGAAGTCTTCCAAGTAATTGAAGTCACCGCGACCCTGTACATTGTACAGGATTAAGCGGTTATTGACAATGATGAACTTAACGCATATTCATATATACGTATTGAATACACTGTAATTAATCCAAAGCAGCGGACTGTACTATATAAAGCTAGAATCACTCACTGTCAATACACTGCTGCCTCTCCCTACACCCGTGTCGGTCATGAGATTAACCATACTTCACCACGCTGGTCAATGCTGGTGGGGTGCAGTGGGTTGGCGACAATGGGCATCGTGCCTCTTTATATCCGCCGAGTGAATCAGCTCGTGACTACTTCACACTAACCATCACAATCTGCCAGGTAACTCCACCACTCGCTTCCAGTTACCGCGTGTCGAAAGACGAGCCCTCCCTCTTCCAGAAGAGGAAGTCCTCCGCATCGTTTTGTTAGTGGCATCCAAGATCCTGCTGACTGAGCGACTAACAAAATACCCCAGCAGATGCTGCTTTAAAAGAACACCCTGGTCAAACGTCCACCGCTCTCTACGTGAGATATTTCACTGCAGTCATAGAGAAGCCTACAACGCAGCGTGCAGCCTCTACTTTGTCCCCAGACGGCAGAGGTTCTTGTTTTTTTTCTCACATCACAGCCGCGTCTTCCGGTAGACATTTTCAGTCCTTGCCCTGTTCGCTTCCTTCCATGTGTTGGTTTCGCCTCCACAGAGGCTGCGATGTTCGCCACCGTATCCTCGGTCGTCAAACCTGAGTCCGTGACTTAACGCCTCGCAATAAAGAAGATTAACTCACCGGGGAGACGAAGGGTCGTTGTCTTTATAAGGAGCCCGGGTCAACGAGAACGTGTGCAGCTGCGATGGCCGAGTGGTTAAGGCGTTGGACTTGAAATCCAATGGGGTCTCCCCGCGCAGGTTCGAGCCCTGCTCGCAGCGATAATTTTTATTATTTTTTTATGTCGTCAAATTTACTGGAATGTCCACGAACCGTCCGTTTCATTTGGCCTAGATGTCTTGTGTCGTATATTAATTAAGTTGTATTCGTAAATAAATTGTAAATCTAGCTGATGGCTTTAAAAGACCAGTATCGGTGAATCCCATTTACGGTGCGCACGAGTTCACGCGGAGTTCCACTGTTGTGGTGCATAGCAGTCGCATTTGGTGTTACTTTTTTGGTATTATCATAGGTAGGGGGAAAATGTATAGGCAATGCGCAATGATCAATGTGTTCGAAGTTTGTACATGGTGGGCAATAGAGGGCAGTACAGCAAAATCTGTGACCCCGCACCTATGCTGTTGACCTTCAATATGGAATGATCAAAATAGTTAAGCGTGATCATATAATCCCGCATGACATCAACGGCGTGGGGAAGGCCCTCATCCAGCAGTCTTTTTGTACAATCACATTTTTTACGTTAAAATAATTAATTCCAAACAATTTTACGTTTTCATCACTGATATGAGACACGTTGAATATTGTTGCAATATTTTCAAATCAGTTAGCCCAAAGAGTGTCTCGGCTGTCTGGGCTGATTTCAGTCATTCTGGGGGTCAATGATCTACTGCGTCAACTCAGGGTGAAAGGTTGGATCCGGAAAAATGATGGGCCAGAGTAAACGTCGTGGCTATTGCTCCATGGGGCGACTGTGCAGTTGCATCGTTTGTACTTGATAGTGTATAAGTAACAGTCACCACCGGCCACTACTGGTGTCACGAGTCCTCTTATCTGAGGAACGTCATCTTTTATCACACGCCATTGCCACTATACGGTCATGTACACACGGTCACGCACTCGCACTAAACGTCTTACGCAAAAGGGTCTGCAACAGGATCTGCCCAAAAGGGGAGCAAACCGGGGTAACGTGCCACCGGGCCTCTAACAAAAAGACCCACACGGGCCTGTTTTCATTTTTGGTGCCACCAGGAATCTATGGTCAGCTCTGGCTGCAGGGGTGCGGTTGACAGTGCATTAAGGTGTGTTTTGATGATTACATGTATGTTACCGACATAACAATTATACATGTTGCCGTTATATACTCAAGGTATATATTTAAGGTTTTGTTTTACAGAATTCGTTTCATGGCAGTAGTCAATGATGAAAGGGTTTACAAAATAAACCCTTTCACCAGTGCACACGCTGGGAGTGGGCCTGGTGAAGGTCGGGTGGGTGGCCACGGAGCTTGCTGTGTGTAATGTTTGAAGAATGCGCTGTCGATAGGTAATGTTTGAGAGCTTCGTAGAAGGGTTTACTGTTGTGAAAGGGGGTGTTACCATAAACGAATGATGACAACTCACGAGGTCGGTCCCGTCTCCCTAACACACAAAGTCAAACACTCCCCTCAACATTGCAGTGACCCCACCCCCCTGCAGATAATGGTGTAACTCACTGCACCGATAACGCTGCAATGCCATTCACTACCCTGTACGTCCCAACTCTGCAAGTTAGGAAGTTGAGCTAAATGGATCTATGTTCCACCAACCCCATATCCAAAGTGATGGATTATTATAGGTGTGTGCCATCACAAGTGGACAATGAAAATAACAATATTATGCTGTATGTGCAATCATGACATATTTTTTTCGGTGCAAGTTTCCAACCATGCAAACAGTGATGAATCAATGGAGCCAGAATGACGTTTAGGTCATAGGACATTGATCCTGCTTGGTTGGCATAACAAATACACATTTTGTATGGGATTGCATGAACGTAGCTAACTTCAAGGCCACTTCGTGCTACCTGTTACAGTGTTATGTCAAATTATTCACATTATAAACCTATTTCGTTTTGTAAAAAAGTAGAAAACCAACAGCAGTATATTTAGTTTTCATGAAAGTTAACTTTTCTAGTTCTGCCTTGGGAATCTTTACCTATTTTCTAAAATCTTAATATTACACATACAATAACTTTAAATGTCAACATTTTATTATTACCATCAATCCTTACAATATCAATTCTTCCAGTGTGAGAGTAAGAAAAACCAAAACACAATTACATGCTAATTTCGCGAAGCTTGTTTTAAGTTCCTACCATGGTCCTGTTGGGAGAATTTCATTAAATGCTCCCTACCATAGGATTCTCAACCTCAACCAAACCGAGGAGTCTTTACAAAGATTTAAAGTGTCTCCCTGCTCAAACAAGTGGTGGGATGTGCTCACCACCATTGGCAGTCAGCTGGTGTAAATTCCACATTTCTCTGCCAGAAAGCAGTATCTGCATAGGAAAACCACTGCTGACTTCAATCCAAGAGCAGCCACTCATTTTATCGACACCACCGAGGTGTTAATAAATGGGTCCAGTTGACCTCGGAATGGAATTCGCTACCTTTGGATTTTGAGGTCGGTCGCTTGGTCACACGGTCAGACAGCCATAATCAGAACCACACTGTAGTGAGCACGTTTCTATAGTCATACAGTATAGCAAAAACAAAACATATAGAAGACTAACACCAACGAACAAAATTGTTGGGGTGGGAAGGGGGGAGATCGGAGGGACATAATTCTGGCAGAGATTCCGTATTCTTCATAAACCCCTTAGCATTTCGCGAATCCATAATCCCCTTAGCAGCTCACCGGATGCCTGTTCTCCACGATTCGCCAGACTGAAAACCCCTGAGCCACCTGCACATGAAGGTGTGTGCAATATGCAGAGTGCATGTAACAGCAGCAGGGACTTACATAGCCAGGGATGGGGTTTGGTCTTGGCAGGTTAATCAGTACGCAGGGGTTGGAGCAAGGGTACATAAGAGGATCAAGGAGTGCAGGAGGTGACGCCTGGAGTTCTGTGTGGGATGAGTGTCTTGGCGTCAATGTGCAAGGTATGAGAAATCAAGAGCTGCTGCGTGGTGTGTGGTGGGGGCTAGGTGCGTTCATGTGGACGGTGGGTGGGTCTAGGGGTTTAGATGTATGTGGTGTATGGGGGGGTGTAGGGATCTTAACTCTATGTGGTCCAGACGATTTATGTCTATATAGTGTGAGTATTTAGCTGAAGATGTGTGTATTGTGAGTCGAGGTGTGTGTGTATGCTGTAGTGTACGATATTTGCATGTCTGTGTATACGGTCTGAACTGTCTTGACATCTGGTGTGTGGCTCTGGATTTCTGAATATTTATATGTTTTGTATGAGTATCCATGTGTGTACGCATGTGAATCGTTTGAACATGGGTACCGATGTGCATGTTTGGTGTCTAAATGCATGTGTTTGTGTCTAAAACATTTGGAGGTGGCGAGGCAACTGCCTTTTGCCCCCCCCTCCCAGATCAGCCTCTAGTATATAGTATGTGTAGCCACGTCTGTGTTTAGTTTGTGTGTATACGAGTGTATAATGTGCGCGTAAATGTTTTGAATTTACATGGTAGAAATGCAGTTTGTGCATACATGTGAAATTATTATCGAGAGGTTCTGGATGCTACAGAAACAGATAATGCTGGGCCATGGATTGTTGATGCCGACTAAAGTAGCAAGGTGTAGCAAGGTGTTACAACCCGCTGCCAAAACTAGCCAGTGATAAGCACAGCCGAGACCAACAGTTCTTCTTTCGTATGATGTTTGTCCAAGCACTACAAGTCCAGGTCAAGTGAACAGAGCGACATAGTGTCATTTGGGAAGACGCCGAGCATCTGCTTCGATGCTGGCTGTGGGATGCAGTCGTTGCCCCTGGTTTTAAAGCCCAGATGCTGAGCGCCTCTCCTGTTTGCTTATCCGTCTTGTAGCCCCAGTCAGAATGTGGGCTGTTGAAGTCCCCAATGTACACTGCTGGGTACGGCAAGTGCCATGGTATCCCAGGGGGGGTTTTGTAAACGTTCACGATGATTATGGTATTAGCTTTTACCACTGCGAACGCTCTTCCTCACCAGAAGTTTATGCTTCTGTAGCACCCTTTATACATTACCTAACGGCGCATTTACATCGCCTTTTTATAATTTGTATATACACACACACGTAGTATGATGTAACAATTTGTATTGTGCACGTGTGTATGAATTTGCGCGTTTATCTGCGTGCAGGATATGTATATAATTAGGCATTTGACAATGCAATAATTTATATATTAAGATTTTTTAACTCACGCTACATTTTTAGAACCGTGCACATAAGAATCTAATATTTACGATTTGGACAAATTATGTGCTAATGTTACATTAGGCTAATGGAGTGTGCAAGACTGTACAGGGATGATGGAATAAACGAGAAGGAAAAAAAATTAGATGGTAAAAATTAGACAAACAGAATCGACCTTTGAATCAAATACCATCCCAAATTGTAACAATTCTATGAATTGCTGGGGTTGTCTATGTATATGGTGTCTGTATGTGATGTTTGTTTATACGTATTTAGCGTTTCTGTATTTATGTGTAAGAACAGTATGTAATTACAGTACGTATCTATAATTATATGGTTTGTGTACATGATGTATCTGTATACGAATGTGTATATCTGTGTGTGAACGTGTGTAATTGTTGTGTGTGCATGTACATGTGTATCTACAGCATGTGTATGTTAATAGTGTGAGTGTGTATGTGGCTGGCAAAACAACCCCCACCTCCCAGTTGGTGCCAGCTGGTAACGCTGTGGGGTGGCTGCCATAACAGCCTCCACAGCGGCCAAGGAGGCTCTGGACGGGTGCGGAGGGCTGGTAACCCCTCCACCTTAAATGAAAGTACCACGAAACCACGTGAAGATAAACAACCATTTAAGCTTGTACCGGAGGCCCCGAGGGGTCAGGCGTCTCCTGCCACAACTGCACTTCGCGAAGCCAGGAGACTAAATACCCATCCTCGGGGTCCCTCCAGAAACAATAAAAAGCGTGTGGCCACGTGGAATGTGCGAACGCACGTCGCGGAGGAGAGGCTGCCACTCCTGTCGGGAGCTAGACCGGTACCGCCTGGCCCTCTGTGGAATACAGGAGGTCCGGTGGACTGGTTCTGGCTCCAGCCATAATGAGGGGTGGACAGGCCTCCACTCGGGACAGGAAACTGCCAGCTAACAGGGAGTGGCACTTCTTCTGAACAAAAGAATGAAGGGGGCGTGGGAGCGTGGCGGTGAGGTGTGGGAACCTGAGTCCCATGCTACTATGGGCTCGCCTCCCCATTAACGGGAGGCGAGGAATGGTGGTGGTGGTGGCTTACGCCCCCACCGAAGGCGAACATCAGTGGAGGGATGCAGGCAAGGCCGATGAGTCAGATATGTTCTATGACCTCCCGTCCCAGGTGCTGGCCTAAGTGGCCACTCAGGATAGTCACCCTGCTAGGTGACTTTAATGCCGGAGTAGGCAAGGACACAGACACCTGGGCCGGAGTGATTGGAAAGCATAGGCCAGATCAGCTCAATAATATCGGTATGAGCCTGCTAGACTTCTGTGCACCAACACGCAGTTCCAGTGCATCCACACATCATGGATGCATGGCGGGTCCAAGCAAAAACATCTGCTGGACTATATAATGACGGAACAGCGGATGCGGGCCCATGTCCTTGACACCAGGACCTACTGTGGAGGCGATCTGCCCTCTGACCATCGGCTTGTCATCTGTAAGATACGCCTGCCATTCTTCCACGCCGGTGGTGGGCGTCCACCTAGCGCCGGGTGGCCAAAACACAGCAAGTTGGCACAGTAGGGTGCACAGGGGGTGCATCTGCCAGTCATCTCGGTCAGGCAGCCCTTGACACCTGGGTCTGTCCTGTGACCTCCTGTCGGTGAGCCTTCGACACTTCACGTGGCCTCCAGGTGCATATGGCCTGGCACAGGCGCCGTGGTGACGTCACCGCCACCTAGTGGCGAATGGCGGTTGTTGTTGTTATGTATGTATACAGATCAATGCATCCATCGTTGTCTGTATGTGTATGCATATGTGTGTATGATGCATGGATGTGTGCATATAGTATATGTGGTATGTGTGTACTCTCCCTGGACTGCTGCCACCGCGACCCTCACCAGGACAAGCGGTTTAGAAAATGGATGGATGGATGGTATGTGTGTATATAGTCTATGTGTGTACTGTATGTGTGCAGAGCGGGGCGGCTGCTCTACGGCTGGACGGGCCGAGCGAGACGGCTGATGAAGCCGATGATCCTCTGAGATGCCGAGCGCAGCACCGCTGGGCACGCCGGGTTCGCAATCGCAGACTCCACTGCCATCCGCAGCTCCGAAAACAATACGCTGGGTACGCACAAAGCACATTCGGCAACTAAGTCAATGTAGTCATGGGGGGTAAGCAAACAACAAAAACGTTGCAACACGATGCAGGAAGTAACAGCATACTGGGTATGCACACAAGACACACAATCGATGTGGAAACACATTATATGCGGTGCAGTCAAGACTGCTTGAGATATGATTTGTCTTTTGATGTTAGCTGTGGCCAGAAATTAAATTAGGATTGCCAGGCTCATTGCGCAGTGCAATAACTGCTGTGCCACAACTCCACCGCCAACACCGATGTTGACAACACCTTGGCCCAACAACATATCATAGTACCACATGAGACCAAACACGACAACAAAACACATGATTTGACTACATGTTATCAACAAAAAAACATCCATGACAATACCAAATACATCATACTGTAGCAGTGATAAAAAACAATGAAGCACAACCGATTACACACATGTTAAAAGGAACACACAAGATAATACACAACAACACACACTGCAATATAACACCGAGTGCACTGCATAATGCACATGGCTTGCGGCATAAGCCCTGGGGTATACAACTACACACACACAGAAAAACAATGCACGTGTAACATTATTCCCTACACACCTGACCACTCTCTCTTCACTACTACTCTCTCCCTTCCCCCCCCAAGACCACACAACACAATTTCTCGCTCTACGCCTGTCTCTTCCCCATCTCGTACCGGCAGTATGGGTTGCGCCGGGATGAATATCGCAGTGTCAGGAAGCGGTAGTAGAAGAAAGGCAGGAACAGGTTGCAGTGGCCGCTGCGCTCAAAAACACAAACACGCGGTGCTCTTAAAATGTGAACAGCTCCTTTAGGATTAATAATACACGTATGCATCATTAGGATGATTCTGATATTTTGCAAAGTGAAGAAGCTTAATTTGTGGAACTGCCCATATGTGCTAAGTAATGTGCTCATATTGACACTGTATGTACTGAGGAACCTACACGGACCACAATGGTAAAAAGAAAATTCCATTATTAAATTGCAACCCACCACCCGCCCTACCCAATTTTAAAGTGACCCCCTCCCCTACCTGAAGAGCATGAGCAGCGTGGCAGGCATGAGGAAGATCTCATTGCACGCCACAAGCTTCAGGATGTTCTGCTGCTGGGTCGACACCCGTGTGAGGAAGGAGCGAACAAGCGGCATGGAGCCAGGGCCCAGGATCTTCGAGGAGACATGCGGGGACAAGCGAGGTCATGAGCGGACACACATGGACATGGAGATAGATGTTTATTGTTACAGCAAAAAAATACCCAGTGAGCTTGCAAGCTCTTTATGGGACTCCTGCAACACAACAAACATGCAAAGACAGAAACGTGAGAGGACATGTGTATGCGTACAGGTGTGCTCTTATTCAGGTGTACGTACAGGCCTATACATTCACCAGCTGAGGTATGGACACATCTATGCGGGTGGGTGTGGGTGTGTACGGGTCTGTTCAGGTGTATGCATGTGTGCGATGTTAAGGCATGTGCAGGTGTGTGTAGGTGTACATAGGTGTGTGTGTAGGTGTGCGGGTAGGTGAATGCGCCCATGTGCAATTGTGTCCAGGTGCAGGCGAATACTCACGTTCAGCACTTTGAAACTGTGCGCCGTTGCGTGGAGCAGTGAAAACAGGAACACGGGAAGCAAACTCACTGCAGCGCCATCAAGGAATATCGCCGATACTACCACCAACATTATCAACATCGCCAAGATAGTCAACATCGTCATCATCAACATTACCACCACGAGGTCCATCACCAAAATTAATACTACCACAGTACTAGCAACACATGCCAACATCTCTTCATTGTGATGAGCTGTGTTTGTGTTAGGGTAACCATTGAGTTTAGAGATCAGTAGCTATGGCTGTGGACACAAGGATACTGGTGATGGGCTGGGCATTGACAAAGATGAGTGAGTAGAGCAGGTAGTGGCACGAATCCTCAAGCAGCGCCTGGCTCAGGAAGACGCGGCTCAGGGTTGGGTGCGGCAGCCGCTGATGCAGACGCAGCGCACTCGTGAGCGCCGAGAAGAGCAGTGCTCGCTGGAACCACGCGCTCGCCTGGCCCGTCCTAGAGAACACACACACAGACGCACACACGCATCACCACATATAAAGGAAACATAGGCAAGTACATGGATGCATGGACACATCTGGGTAGCCACACAGATATAAACATTTGAGTTCACACGAGAACGCAGGCTGTCCCGCCTCTACTAGAGGCTCGTTATTGCTGCTGTGCCCCTGATGCTGTGCAGTGGTGTTGCTCTCTTTTAGCTGTTGTTGATGTTACAGAAATATTGGGCACATGGGCCCACACACCCGTGTATACTTGTGGGTACACACACAGGAGTACCTATACGAGTTCCCACATTGGTATTCACATACGAGTAGACATGGACATGAAGAGGGAAGTACACGTCCCAGTAAATATACAGATCTGCAAATATTTCTACACATGCCTGAGTATACACACATGAGTACACATATTTCTCCAGAACTATATAGGCTTCCAATACTCACCCCAGCAGAGGGATGAAGAAGAGTATGGAGGAAACCACGGTGGACAGCCTGGACACCCACATGGCGGACTCCACCTTGTTAGCCAGTAAGAATTGCTGTGAAGGCAGATGGGCAGGGAGGTGCATGGAGAGAGATGGGAGAGGATGATTTCACCACAAACTCATTACACGTCACCATCATGAATATAAACTCCACCATTATTAACGTCTAAAATACAAGCCCATTATCGTTACCACCACCACCACTGCCCACCACTTACATCAGTAGCATAATTTGGAATTGTATCACCGTTGTTATTATCATCACCACAATCAATTCCAATATCAAAACTACCATTGTCATTTTAAGCACTCAGAATTATGGAACAGCGTGTGTTGCAAGTGAGGCATAATTATGATTAGACTACCAAAGGAAGGTCCTAGTAATTACCATGGAAATAGCTTGTCTAAATGTGATGCATGTAGCAGCCATTGTATTTAGATTGTGGCACTTAGCTGATCATTGGGAACCTTATCAATAGTGCATAAACCTTGTACTGAGTATGGATGGTTGACATTGGCGTTCCCTAGGCGTGACTGCTGCAGGGCAATGAAATGGCTGAGTTTAAATTGTGATGAATGACGCTGTGAGGTCCTGAGAATGTAAGCGCCCTATCAATGCAAATCCTTATCCATTACCCCTAGTTATCCATCGCTGTGCGGACGGCACAGGGATGTGGAGGGGAGACACTCACGGCCACAGTTGGTGCGGCCGCTCCTCCACCTGCGCCTCCACCTGCTCCTCCACCTGCTCCTGCTTCTCTGCTCGGGGCGGGGCCCTCGGCTTCATTGCCCCCAGCGTTCCCGGTGTCTTCTGTGTCCGCCATGTTGATCTGCTTCACCTGCATGCACACAAATATAAACATTCCACACGGAGCCTTTAACAGACTGTTGGAACACGTATTGTTAGTGAGCATATCTCACCGTACAGACAAACACGTTGAGATAGATGGTACACACAAGCGTGCGCGCCTATAACGAAATCTCCCGGACTGTGCTCGACCTTGTCAGAACTCACATCAGCTTGGCTGAGCTTGGATAATGCTTGGATCGGTGAACACCATATTATAACAGTTTCACACAGGCCGCTTCATGTGGCAGAGGGCAGTGCAGAAAACGACCTTGTTGTATTGTGCTTATAAGCCCCACGGCTTTGTTCCCTGCCTTCACCAAGCCGCAGTTAACAGCATGGTGAAGTATGGTCAAATAACTTCCACGACCCAATTCACAATCAAAAAGGGTTATGTATGTAACGTTCAAGAAACACGTACATATAGACGGTGATCCAAACATGTATTTGTAAAATATGTCCTAGACTTTACGTATTTTTACATATCTCAACACATATTTTACCACTCTCTTTTAATAGGGTTATAATAACTACAGCTTTCATAATAATAAAGAGGATAATTATAAATCATCTATACATGACCGGCCAGATGGCTCGGAGTAGAGTGAGCGGCTCATAACTGAAAGGCTGAGAACAGGTTCAAATCCTGGCTAGAGGTTGGCTCAGCTGATCATATCTCCAGGGGTCGACACAAAGAATACCGCTATTTTTCTGGAAGCCAGCAGTGGTTGGGGAAAAAAATACTCGCCGCTGGTCATGAGAATGTGGCGTTTTCACCACTGCTCAGGGCTATAAACAACACTTTCCCAATGCGCAATTGATAAGATAAACTGTGTCGCATCTATATATGATCTATACATAGAACTCAACATGTCAATAACACTGCTATTAAAAGGAAAACGACTATAAGCGACGCTTCGTCTAATGGCCCTTTTTTTTCTCTGCACGGATCAGCCTGGACACGGGTATTTAAATGTGAAGCGTGCGTTTTCGCCGGGCACTCCGGTGTCCTCTCACAGTCCAAATACATGCTTCTTCTTCTTTGCGATTCTTCGAAGCACGATGGTTAGCTTCTGGACATCCTTGTCTTTCAGCTCGGCTTCGAAGACATGCTGCTGCATAGGTTAATTGGCCTGCGGACTAAATTGCTCCCTGTGATGGACTGGCGTCCGATCCTGGGTATATACCTGCCTTGTGCCCTGTGTCTGTCGGGATAGGCTCCGGCTCACCGCGACCCTGTGTAGATGATCAAGCGGTTTCTGACAATGAATGGATGTGACACATTGGACCCGGGTTCTAGTCGTAACGCTAGTCAAGAGGTCCGGCTCCCCAAGGCAGTTCCATTGAATGGATTTCACAACACGAACCAACACAGCATCACACAGCCAGCCCGCACTACCAAATAAACACATCCAACCTTAAACCAGACGACAGCACAACTATATAAACCACTTAAACGCTTTTGTAAGCCAACACAAAAAAAAGAGCCACCGAGCCTGGCCTAGCAGCCGCGCCCGGGGGCCTGGTGCACGCTTCCCAGCCGAGCTACGCGGCGAGAGGGGGGTAAGCTGGCTGGGGCCATGGTTGACGAGCGATGACCGAGCAACTTTACAAATTAAAATGATCAACAATGTCACAATCAAATGTGACCCGACGGACGCTACGACTCGCTAAACATCTCTTGCCGCAAAGCACCGAGAACAAGGGTTGATTGTCTGGCGTCGTTTGTTTGAAAAAACGTGGCTGGCAAAGCGAGGTGCCGAGGCGAGTCGGCAAACCAGGCGTCGGCGTCAGCGACAAGCGACAGCCTTCGTCAACTTGCCGAGACTCAACCTCAGAGCGAGGCCGCCGCCGCCGCCGCCACCACCCGCGTCGGGTTCATCAGCCACGAATCCAAGCAGATGTAACTGCCCTCTGAACGGACGGGGCCCTCTGTGAAGACAACGAGCGACCTTACCGTCCAATTTCTCCCGGGCTTGACAGCAGCTATGGCGGGGTGTGGACGGTAGAGGGCGCTCGACGCGACTCGTCCACGGGGGGCGTCATTCATTCATTCTTCAAGCGACGCCCGTTGTTCGTTCATTCATTCCTCAAGAGGTACCCGTCGTTCATTCCGAAAGCGGTATCCGCTGTTGTCTTTTAGTATTGATAGGGTGTTAGGACGTTTGTGGTTTTCGATGTGGCCATGTGCAAATACTGGAACTTCGCTTGCAATTGTATTTGACGTACAGTCCTGTACATATGGCAGAATTAACAAATAAAGTTGAATTGAAGTACTCTATTAACTTGCTTTTTTACATGTGAGTGCAACAACAGTCCTAGAACAATATCGTTTCTGTAACGTTGCTTTTACTATGGTGTTTTGAAAGTATTTTTTCCGAGCTGACTTTTGTTACAGGGAAGGAGGTGTTTTAATGACGGTGCTCATTTACGTTGTTGCTTTTGGCAACCTGGGTTCTCTGCTTTCCTCCCACAACTAAAAAAACACGTATCAATGAATTGGCCGATAACAATATAGAGGACACAGTTGCAAATGTTGGGGATAACCCTGCCTTGCGCTCTGTCTGCCGGGATAGGCTCCGGCTCACCCGTGACCCTGTCCAGCATTAAGCGGTTTCTAACAATGGATGGATGGAGAATGGATGTGAGTTATAAATTGAATTTGTTTTATTATTATTGGTCAGCAACTACACCGTGATCTTTAACTAAAATTATATACTGTGTAGGGCGGCACGGTGGCGTAGTGGGTAGCGCTTCCGCCTCACAGCAA